>PVKU01007788.1:0-82326 GCA_004027475.1 Anoura caudifer
TCATGTGAAGAGTGTCGTCAATTGAGGGGTCAGTCAGAGCATGCCCTCTGAAGCACAGAGCCTAATGCAGGTACTCTTCCTGTCTGGGTTAATTAAGGAGACAGAAGGATGGTGCTGTGCAGGTCATCGCACAATGGACCACTTTCTATGGATCCTCCAAATTCTAAGTAAATTCCACAACAATTATGAAATGCCTGAGTTACTAGATTTTTTTCTCCTAGAAACTGTAAAAGGAGTAAGCTCTGAGTCCTTGGTTGATGCAAAATGAAATTAGAGGCCATTCATGCAGACAAAATGAGCATGAGGATCCATCTGAGAGATGGCTTCCATTTTGAGTTGAAAAAATTAATTCCTCCACCTGTGCTTCCATCCCTGATCACTCAGGGATCTCAGTCCACCAACCATCTTCTCCCCTTAATTTTCTGTTGGATTCTTCCCATCAGTATTTACATATTCAAATCTCTCTCATTCAAGCTCAGCAAAAAATAAAAGCTTCTTTAGATTGGATCTCCACCATCAAATTTTGTCCTATTTCTTTTCCTCATTCAGAGCCAAAATTCTTAAAAAGTTGCCTCTATTTCTTTCTTTAACTCTGTCCTTAAATATACCAAAGTCTGGCACTTGTTGCCACCATACTATGAAAACTCAGAGGACACCTTCCAGCCCTTAATTTGTATGACCACATTCTGGCATCTGGAACTATTAACTGCTTTCATTCTTGACATGTCCCCTCTTTGGCTTCCAGGAAATATTGCTCTGCTTACTTTCTACTACTTTACCACCTTCCATCTTCTCTGCAGGCTCCTCTTCTTCCCCCATTCATTAAGTGCTTGCTTTCTGTTTGTTTGTTTGCTTGCTTGCTTTTTTTCTCATAAACACTTTAATATAAAAATCCAAGTTTACATAGTCAAGATAAAATCCTTGCAAAAATTGGACTGGCTCAATAATTTCGGTTTAAAAAATAAGTAATAACTACATGTCTTTCCCTTGATTTTATTGGTATGGAAATTTTGGAAGTTTTTTCTCATGAACTTTCTAACCTTTTCATATTGGTTTACAGATCAAATAAATTAATATTACTGCTATGCAGCATTTAAAATTATGGAAAATGTAAATTTTGCATAACTCAATTTGAATGATGATTCTGAAAAATGTTTTCATAGCGGTATTTATGTTTTGCAGTATGTCAGCTTAGACTCAATTTCCAACATCCTCAGGTAACTTAAAATCTTGAATTAACATTAAATTAAATTAATTGATAATTGTTGTTTACCTACATAATTTCTTTTTAAAATTATTTTTATTTCAATTATTAATTTTTAAAAACATTTTAAAATTTATTTTTAGAGAAAGGGAGGGAGAAAGAGAGGAAGAGAAATATCAATGTGTGGTTGCTTCTAACACACCCTCTACTAGGGACCTGGCCTGAAGCCCAGGCATGTTCCCTGAGTGGGAATTGAACCAGCAACCCTTTGGTTGGCAGGCCAGCAATCAATCCACTGAGCCACACAAGCCAGGGCTGACCTACTGACTTCTTACTCTTTGCTAGGGTTATCTTCATAAGTGGATGATTTTCAAACCTTTATTTCTAAACCAGATTTCCTTCTTCTAATTTCTAGGACTGAATATCCCACTCTGGGTCCACCTGGAAACCTTGCAATCACCTTAAAGTTAACAACATATCCAAAACTGAGCTTCTTTCCCTTTCACCTAGAAAATGTTAACTTGTCCCCCAGCTGCCCAAGTCAGATAACAGAGTTAATTCTTACTATCTCCCTATCTCTCATGAACTCAGGAAGGTCATGTTGCAAACTGACCTAAGTCTAATTGTGTGTCGACAGCTGTTAGATTTTTGCTTGGAGATGTTAAAGGCCTTTGATAGTTAGAGGTATGTGAGGATTTCATGTTGTTGCACTCAAAATTCACTAAGAGTTGACATGTTACTCTAACAGCAAGCTTCAGACTGAATTCTACTCTATCATTATTAGCCAGCAAGTACCCTGTTCCTCAAAGCTCAGCTCAATCCCCTTGGTTCTATGTTATTTGAGGAAAGGCAAAGCTGGTATAACAAAAAGACTCAATAATAATACAGTTGTTTAAAACAAAATTCTAAGCACTGCTTCATGCATTCATTCAGGGACTCAGATTCCTTCAAATGTGATGTTCTGCCATCTCCAGGGCCTTTTTTTCCTGCATGGCCAAGGCCCTAGGCACCCAAATGGCAAGAAGGGAAAGAGAACATGGAGGAGGCGTACTCATGGTCTTAAGGTTTAGACCAGAAATCTAGGCCCACATTCATTTACTTGGATTGCCTCAGACAAAACACAGTTACGTGACCACACCTTTCTGTTAGAGAAGCTATAAGTGTGATATAGCCATGCACTTAGGAAGAAGGGCAGGATGGATTTTTTGGTAGATAAATAATTGTTTCCACCACTGGCACAATGCCAAATACCTTGCAAAAAGTATTGATTAGGCAAGCTCAGCTCATTAGTCAGATCAGGTAACAGGATCTACAGGTTCAGCCCAGAGCCTGAGTCAAGAAGACCAATAAGAAAATTAGTTCATTTCTTAAATTTATTAATAGTTAGCATGTTGATATAGAGTAGTTAAACCACTTGTAGGAGGTCCTCTGAATATGATAAAGGATTTTCAACTATACCCTGGAGATTAAATTCCTGATTAGAGGACTTCAAATGCTAAATTGCTATCTTTAGATTAAAACTAACAAATACATATACTGATGTGAGCAAAAGTAGGCTTACAGTTGTAACACAAATAAATAATACAATAATTAATAAATAATAATAGAAGAATAAACTGTTTTGCATACTCACAACTCTAAACCTACTTTTGCCCACTCCTGTATATTACATTGTTTATGTTAACATATATTGAAAACATTTACACACACACACACACAGAATGCAGAAGACTAGGTGTCACAATAGGTATGGTAATTGTCCAGTAAGGTTTATTCTATCCAGTTATCAACATCAAATATTACCAGAGAGATTCTATAATTCAGGATTTTATGAAGAAGACAAAGGGATTTAAGAATGACTGAACCCTTTATGCACTTTACACAAGTCTAAAAGTCCTGATGTTGACTTCAGTTCCTGACTCTAAAGAAACTCTGTGGTCAGGGGAATATTTCTAGAGTAGCCTGGGTCCTCTTTTTGGTGCAGTACACTGCTCTTACCCCATATCATTTGGGGACATCAACTTCCTGTTTCTGAGTCCTTATGGTAAATGAAAGTGGTTCTAACTTTTTTGCTTCAGCCCTGGCTCAAAATATAGTCTTCAACCACTGAGTCTTCAATTGCTTTGCATGTGATTGCATTATTGCCTGGAAGGGGCAATGTAACTGATGGTTAAAACAAAGACTAGATTCTAATCCCTGGGGGCTGGATCTCAGCATCACCTTTATCAACTGTGTAACCTTCTACCCGTTACCCAACCTCCCTCTTCCTCCATTTCCTATCTGTAAAATGAGTGAATGAGTTCAAAGTACCTGGAACAGTACCTGACCTATAGTACCAATCTATCAACATTAGCTATTATCATTACTTTCTCTTGACAGACCTGTAGATGTGAGATTTTGAATCTTCTCCACTTTATTTTATTAAAAAATATTTTATTGATTATGCTATTACAGTTGTCCCATTCCCCCCCACTTAATTCCCCTCCACCCTGCATGCCTCTCCCACCTGCATCCCCCCACCCCACCCTAGTTCATGTCCATGGGTCATACATATAAGTTCTTTGGCTTCTACATTTCCTATACTATTCTTAACATCCCCCTGTCTATTTTCTACCTACCATCTATGCTATTTATTCCCTGTACCTTTTCCCATGTTACCCCTTCCCCTTCCCTGCTGATGACCCTCCATGTGATCTTCATTTCCGTGATTCTGTACCTGTTCTGCTTGTTTGCTTAGTTTGTTTTTGGTTTTGTTTTTTTAGGTTCAGATGTTGATAGTTGTGAGTTTGTTGTCATTTTACTGTTTATAGTTTTGATCATCTTTTTCTTAGATAAGTCCCTTTAACATTTCATATATTAAGGGCTTGGTGATGATGAACTCCTTTAACTTGACCTTATCTGGAAAGCTCTTTATCTGCCTTTCTATTCTAAATGACAGCTTTGCTGGATAGAGTAATCTTGGATGTAGGTCCTTGCCTTTCATGACTTTGAATACTTCTTTCCAGCCCCTTCTTGCCTGCAAGGTTTCTTTTGAGAAATCAGCTGATAGTCTTATAGGAACTCCTTTGTAGGCAACTGTCTCCTTTTCTCTTGCTGCTTTTAAGATTCTCTTCTTATCTTAATCTTGGGTAAGTTAATTATGATGTGCCTTGGTGCATGCTTCCTTGGGTCCAACTTCTTTAGGATTCTCTGGGCTACTTGGACTTCCTGGAAGTCTATTTCCTTTGCCAGATTAGGTAAACTCTCCTTTTTTTCGTTCAAATAAGTTTTCAATTCCTTGCTCATCCTCTTCCCCTTTTGGCACACCTATGATTTGGTTGTCAGAATGTTTAAAGTCCTGGAGGTTCCTAAGCCTCTTCTCATTTTTTTAAATTCTTGTTTGTTCATTCTGTTTTGGTTGAATGTTTATTTCTTCCTTGTGGTCCAAATCATTGAGTTGAGTCCCAGTTTCCTTCCTGTCATTGTTGGATCCCTGCACATTTTCCTTTATTTCACTTTTCCTTTACTTTTTCTTCTATTTTGCAACCATACTCAATCAATTCTGTGAGCATCCTGATTACCACTGTTTGAACTGTGCCTCTGATAGGTGGGCTATCTCTTCATTGCTTAGTTGTATTTTTTCTGGAGCTTCAATCTGTTCTTTCATTTGGGCCTTTTTTTGGGTCTGGGAACACCTGTTATGTAGTAAGGGGCAGAGCCTTAGGTATTTGCCAGGGCAGGGCAATCCAAATTGCTGTATTGTGGTGCTGTATGTGGGGGATGGGTCAAAGAGGGAACAATGCTGCTTGCTCAGCTCTCTGTTGGCTTTCAGTCACTTTTGTCACTACCCACAAGCAAATTGGGCCCTTCTGGTGCTGATTCCGGGTGGGTGAGCTTGTGTATGTTCTAGGACCCTGTGGGTCTCTCCAAGGAGCTCTCCTGTGAGCCTGGGAGTTTCTCCCACTGCCTCAACCCCCACAGGTTTTTTTCAGTCAGAGGTTTTGAGGCTTTATTTCCTTGCACTGAAACCCTGGATTGTGTGGTTTGTCTTGCTCCCCAGTTGTTTCTCCCAGTTTATACACATGAAAATGTGGGACTGCCTAGCCCACCAGCCACTGCCTTGCCATAAGTCCTCTCCACCCAGCTGTCCATCTCTGCCCCTCCTACCAGTCTGGATGAATGTTTCTTCTTTAACTCCTTGGTTGTCAGACTTCCTTACAATTTGATTTTCTGGCAGTCCTTGTTTTTTTTTTGTTTGTTTGTTTTTAAATTTATTGTTTTCCTTCTTTTGGTTGCAGGAGGAGGCACAGTATATCTACCTACGCCTCCATCTTGGCTAGAAGTGTCCATTTTATTTTATTTAAGAAGTAAACAAGTAACAGATACCTGTATACTTTATTATTATTAGCATGTCACATGTACTACCTTTCCATTATGTAACTGCAGGTAAGAGGAGAAAAGCTGCTGGGTTGTTTTGAAATTTGAGATGCTTAACCTTATGATTCTGAGATTTAAGGAAATTACTTTTCTTTTGTCCCTTATCTGTTGTCTGCCTTTTAGACATTTAACTGACCAGTCTTTTTATATGAAGGAATTAAGAGGTAAAAAAGAGAGCTGAAATAAAATTTTTAAAGAAAAAAGCTTAGAGAGCAGCTGTGGAAAGAAAGTCTAAAAGAGTTTCCACACTGCTCGTGTATTAAATTTCTCTACATGCAATTTGTACCCTTTAATAACTGTATATTTTTCCTGGTGTTAAGATATTCTGAAAGTTCTGAGGAAATTATTTTGAAGTCAAGTTTTTTATGACACACTTTATATAACTTTGGGCTATGAGGCTATTTACGTTAATTATTCATTCAATTAGATTACAGTAAATATTTTACCATCCTCAGATTGGAATCTGTACTAACGGCTAAAAGGTATATAAAATTGAGTATGTACTTTATTTAAAAATGACACATAGATTAACACACTTGATTCTATCCAGCAAGCGAATGAAAACCACATTCAGTCTGAGCAGTTCAGCTTTCTGTTTTCTTGCACCCTTAGGCAATGTGGCTGCTGGGCTGGAGGTTGGGTTTCTGGGTGAAGGGGGTCTGGTTTGTCCCGGTTTTTCTAGTTGTAGCACAGGAAGTCCTGATACCCAGGAAACACCTCAGTTCTGGTCACACAGGATGTTTATTCACCTAGAATGCAATATACATTCCTCAGCACCCACATCCTGGTGAGCTTCAGCTGGACTCATGTCTTTCAGACGAGGGTTGAGGGTTTTCTCACGTTGTGCCTTGCAAGAGAGAAAGGATAAATGATTCAGAGTAGGGGCTGGAATTCAAATCCATGTTCTGCCCCTTAGTAGGTGTGGTGGCCTAGAATTCCTCTCTCTGTGAGGTTCTGGTTAGGGTGGGCCACAAGAGACACTTCCATTCAAGGACCTCTGAGTCTGTAAATTTACTTAGGTAGAAAAACTTAGTTAAAGGCAGTGACTTGAACAACACAAGCTAGGTTTTTGTCTACCAGACCTGAAGTTCTCCCTGTCATATAGATCAAGCCATATGGCAGACTGCCCATCTATTTTGGTCATTTCACTACTGCCAAAGAGCTTTGTGAGCCAAAACATTCTGCTTATTGATATCCCTACTGCGCTTTGTGGCAGGTGTGCCCATACACCTTGTCTTTAGCAGTTAAATGCCACCACTTGGCCTCTGCTATTCTGGGATTCTGTAATCCCGTGGAAATCAGCAGGTCACTCTCAATGGTAATATCCCCTACAGTCTCACCTAGCCTATAAAAGAGAGCAAACACAGAGGTGGGTCTCTTCATGACAGGAGTTGGTTTCTGATCTTTTCCTGGAATCTAGCTGGGAGGTGGGCACACAGGTTACATGTGTGAAATCCAGGTCGATGTTCCTGTCTCCCTAAGCCTTGGGTTTCCTCCTCCACATGATGCCAGCCAGGAAAGCTCTCCAGTAAGAGCACCCATGTTGATGATTTTGGCCTGACCTAGTGTTATGTCCGTTCTTCTTGTTCTAACATCTTTAGAATGAACTCCCACCAGGTTCCTGATGACACATGTTAGAAAACTGCAGCAGTTTTTTTGGTGTGTAAACTATGCCTTCCTGAGTCACAGTGTGTGCCTGTCCTGTTGGAATATGCTGAGATTTAACTTTGGTTATGTGTGTAGTCATATGGGGCTGGGTCTTAAGGAGAACAAAAGACCCCTTTCCAGACATCTACCTCATATATGGTTTTCATGCATATTTAAGTAAAGGAGGGATTGAACAGTAAGGTAAAAGGACTCATGGACAAGGAAAACAGTGTGATGATTGCTGGTGGGTGGGGAGGAGGGTATAAGGGGACTAGAAAGTCATGTAAAAAAATACAATAGGTAAAGGAAAGCTAGTTTTCTTGAACTTAGTTTGCAAGCTGCTTCCACAGGAAAGAGAGGACCAGAAATTAAATTCAACCATTGTTTTCATTCAGTAACCCATACAGTTAAAATTTATGTTTAATTTTCAGCAATATCAGCTCTCTGGGTAAAAAGAAAAGATTCTTTTAGGGCTGTCATGAAGCTTTCCATTTCTCCAACTGTGACTAGAACTGAGAGTCAAAAGATTTGCTGTAGTCATTTTCTTTCAAGAAGTACTTGAAATACACTCAGAAAAATCAATCTCATACCTCATTCATTATATTCACCATTGATTCTATAACAGTCAATTACAACCATCTGGGCAACTAAGACACTCTCTTCAGTTTGCACTTTATTATATTCAAACACAGGTGATTGTGTGTAATGTCCCGGCATGCCAGTGACGACTAGCTTCCCTTTTCGATAAGTACTTATTCATTGTCATTTTTGTACCTATGTTCCTCTCTCTCTTTCTCCTTTCCTTTCTTTCCTTAAAGCAGTCCCTTTAGTATGTCTTGCAGAACTGGTTTGGTAGAGGTGTATTCTTTGAGACTTCTTTTGTCTGGGAAGTTCCTTATTTGGCCTTCTATCTTGATTGAAAGCCTTGCTGGGTAATGTAGTCTTAGTTGCAGGCCTTTGATTCTCATTAGTTGGAATATTTCTTGCCATTCTCTTCTGGCTTGGAGTGTTTCCATTGAGAAGTCAGCTGCTGACCTTATTGGGGCTCCCTTGTATATTACTTCCTTTTTCTCCTTTGCTGCCTTTAAGATTCTCTCTTTGTCTTGGAATTTTGCCAGTTTAATTATGATGTGTCTTGAAGTGGGTCTCTTTGGGTTCCTCTTGATTGGGACTCTGTGTTTCCTGGATTTGTGTGACTTTTTCTGTCATCAAATTAGGGAAGTTTTCCATCATTACTTTTTCAAATAGATTTTCTATCCCTTGCTCTTCTTCTTCTCCCTCTGGTATCCCTATTATATGGATATTTTTATGTTTCATATTGTCTTGCATTTCCCTTAATCCCTCTTAATTCTTTCTGAGCCTCTTTTCCTTTTCTTGCTCTTTCTGGATGTTTTTTTCTACTCTGTCCTCCAACTCGCTGATCCAATCTTCTGCTTCATCAATTCTGCTTTTCATTCCTTCCACTGTGTTCTTCAGTTCAGAAATTGTATTCTTCATTTCCTCTTGGCCCTTGTTGATAGTTTCTATTTCCCTTTTCATGTTGATATAGTTTGCAGTGAGTTCCTCGTAGCTTCCCTGTAGTTTCTGGTAGCTCATTGAGAGCTCTTGGATCTTCCTGACAACCATTGCTTTGAACTCAAAATCTGATAGTTGAGTTGCCTCCATTTCATTTAGCATTGTTTCTGGGGCTTCCTTTTCTTTCATTTGGGGATTGTTTCTTTGTCTTCCCATTGTTTGTGAGGCTCTTCTTGTTAGGCTCGGTTTCTTAAATTGATTTGTTCTGGTTCCCTGGGTTTATGGTGTGAACTTCTGTGGTAGAATGCCTGTGAGATTCAGTGGTGCTGTCTTCTTTGGGTATCCTGGTGTTCACAGCTTCCAGTGTCTCAGCTGTTGAAATGCCCCCTCTTTGGGACCAATTCTGGTCTTTCCACAGTTCCAGGGTTTTTTTGTTTTGTTTTGTTTTTGTCTCACTCATAGGTATTTAAAAGAGAAAAGAGGAAGAAAACAAAGAAAAGAAGAAAAAAATGAAAAGCGATATAAGAAAAGAAAAAAAGAGGAAGGAAGAAGAGATAAGATTGGAAAGAAAGGAAGAAGGAATGAAACAAGAAAGAAGTAACAAGAAGCAAAAGGAGTTGAGGGGTAAAAAAGATAAAAATAATGAAAAATTAATTAAAAAAAAACCCCAAAACACCAACTCTTGCTGTTATCAATCTTGCCAAGTTGGTTTTTCTGGCTTTGCTGACTGCAGTAGCCAAGGGGTCACTGTATTGTTTTTCTCCCAGTTCAGTACTCAGTTATCTTTGGGCTACTGTCCTCAGAGCGAGCCCGGGGCCTCTCCGCACAGGGCTTCAGGCATATCTTCTGAGGCAGAGTGCACCTACTGGGGTCGAGTGCAAGCGCTAATGATCTTTCAGCCTTCCATGCACGGGCGCCGACTGTCGTGCGAGCATGAATTGACCTCCACGCAAGTCGCAGGTCACACACAGGTGCGTAAGATCTCCTAGCAGTCCACACAGGTCCCTGATGGCGCATGGGCGCTGAGAGACCACAGTGCAGGTCCCCTGGTGGCACGCTGGTGCTTATGGATGCCCTTGCAGCTGTTCCCAATGACTCGCAAGCGCAGACTGTCGCGGGAGCTCCGACATGCAGTCCTCCCAGGGCTATGAGACCTTAACTCCCCTCTGTGAGATTTCAAGCAACCAGGTTTATCCTGGTGCTGCTGAAACCTTGTTTCACTGATCAGGGAGCAGTTGACCTGGCTCCCTCCCTCCCTAGAGTCTTATGGCCAGCACTGGTCCGGGATCTCAGCCCCTGCCCTGGTCTCTGTGCTGCTGGAGTACTCTCTTTACCATCTGGTTTTTCAAAGTCCACTGCAATTTTCGATCTCCTGTTTTCAAATATGCTGTGTTTCTGATGTCTGTTTGCTGTGCTCACTATAAATCAGCCAGGTTTTTCTCCTCTGTGTTGGGGAAGAGGAACGTACTTCCTCTTACCATGCTGCCATCTTCTTACCTCCTAGCTTCCCTTTTCCCATTGGCAAGTTGCTCAGCAATTGAGCTCAAGTCCAAGGGTGTGACCAAACCAACCCCCAAATTTCATCTTTGCAGGTCTACCTCCTAGGGTTGCTCCAACTACCAATTCTGTATCAGTCTGACTATACAGAGAAAGCCCAAGCATAGTTGAACATGGAAAGTTTAATATAAAGAATTATTAACTATGACTGCATAATAGGGACAAAAGGAACTATAAAGAATACCCTAGGGCTGAGTGGACCTGGAGAGCATTATGCTAAGTGAAATAAGCCAGTCAGAGAAAGATAAATACCGTATGATTTCACTGATATGTGGAATCTAATGAACAAACTGAACAAACAAACAAAACAGAGATGGACTCATAGATGGAGAGCAGATGGACAGCTAGAGGGGTTTGGGGGAGCTAGGAGGTGGAGGAATGGAGTAAAAAGGGAAAAGGACTCATGGAAATGGACAATAGGGTGGTAATTGCTGGGGGTGAGGAGGTATAAGAGGATTCAAGGGTAATGGGGAAAATGAAATAAAGATTAAATTAAAAAAATTTTTTAAAAAAGATTACCTAAGGCTGAGAAAAGTACCCAAGGAAGAAACAAACTTGGAAGAGGTCTCTCTCCCCAAGCTGGGAATCAAACCTTATTAGAGTAGGGTTACAGCCCACTGGTTGATGGCCACATTGCTGGGTGGCCCCTGGCCAGAGCTGGTCTATAGTTATTAGACAAATGGGTAACATTCTTCTTGTGGGCAGCAAGACTGAGCCTCACCAGTAAACTATAGTCAAGACTAGCAAGTGGGATGTGGGCAAAGTTGGCAAACAACTTTAGGGTACCGCAGAATGAAGGCTGGTGATGGGCCTGTGCAGGAATTTAGGGAATCAAGAATCTACTTTCCAGCTGGGGCCATGAGGCCTGATGTCAGGAGGGCTGCAGCAAGGTGGTCACTGAGCGCTTGCCTTTATGTGCACAGCTGACATATTAGTTTACTAGGGCTGTCATAACAAAATGCTGTAGATTGGTTGGCTTAAACACCAGAAATGTCTTTCCTCAGTCCTGGAAGCTAGAAGTCCAAGAAAAAGGTGTCAGCGTTGATTTTTTCTGAGACCTTTCACCTTGGTTTATAGATGGCCACCTCCCAGTGTGTTCTCAAGGTCTTCCTCTGTGTGATTTCTTTTTCTTATAAGGACACCTGTCATATTGGGTTAGGGCCCTTCCTAATGACCTTATTTAACCTTAATTACCCTTTAAAGAACATATATTCAAATACAATCACATTCTAAGTTACTGGGGATTAGGACTTCAGTATGTGAATTTGGCCTGCAACAGCTGGGGAAAAGCATTTACTGGATGTCCCCACAAATGCTACCAACAGCCACCTGTAGATGCAAGAAGCAAATAGAAACAGCGGACTTGGGGAGAGGAGCCCCTTCCTCCTGCAGTGTCTCTAGCACACTCTACTGACAGAACTAACATCATGGTCATTTCCAAAGAAATGCTTAACAGGGTCCAGCTCCATGATGGCAGAGCAGATAATGAAGGTTGAATTTAGAGCCGAGAGGCAATAAATCAAAAACTGGTTCTTCATTTCTTCGAGCTTCCTGATGTTCTCCCCAAAAACTGTCTGCCCAGATTGAACAGTTTGCAACTATGAACACTGACACATTTGTTTCCCCGTTTTACATTTTTTTCTAGTAGCTCTGCATGATTTTACTTTCAAGTATCATTTTTTTGAGAAATAGACAAAATTTTACCCAGAGTTTTGTACTTTTGATAAGTGTAAATTAAAATGATCTGAATTTACAGTGTGGCATGGTTATGTACTATGGAAACCAGACCAGAAAGCTGGTCTTCAGTTTGCTGTTTATAATTTCTTGATTCATCCTAGTTTCAAGGATGAGACTTGTGGTTCCTTCTTCTTGTAACATTCTTGCCCCTGTTCAACTATCACTCAGAATTTCTTCTCTGGGTGTGCTATCAGAAATAGCCTCCCTTCCCCATAACTCTTTCCCTTTACTAAGCTTTAGTTTTCTTTATAACAATTTGATCACTATGTCAAATTATATGATTTTAAACAGTATATTTTTATTTATTCTATGCATTTATTATTTGTTATTAAAACACAAGCTCTAGGAAGATAGGGACACATCCTTTTCACTGAGGTATCCTCAGAACCTGGAACACTGCATAGCATATAATAGGTATTTGATAAATATTGATGATATGAATGACAGTAGGTGTCAGAAAAGGGGTGGATTTTCTGGAACATAAGTCTGCATGCAGAACATAAGATATATCTACAGCAACAGAACTTTAACTTCTAACTTATCATGGCCACAATGTGATTGTATTTTGATTATTCTTACTCCAACTTGAAAATGACTCCCACTCACTTTGTGTGTGGTATAATTAATAAACAGTAAAATTCAACTTTCTATGTGTGTATATAGTTCAATGAATTTTGAAAAATGCATTCAGTTGTATAAAATCATTGCAATCAAGGTCTATAACAGTTCTATTATCCCCCAAATTCCCTCAGGTCATTTTTTTAGTCAGCTTCTCTTCTGACCTCCAGTTTCCAGCAACCACTGCTTTGTTTTCTGTCCCCATAGTTTTCCCATTTCCAGACCATCATATACCATATTTTTAGGAGTGTAAGATGCACCGGACTATAAGACACAATTAGGTTTTAGAGGAGGAAAATAGGAAAAAAAATTTGAAGCAAAATATGTGGTAAAATATTTAATAACCTGTTACCCTGCTCTACTGCCACACTGCCCCCCACCCCACAGTGAGCCAGGTAAGCTACATTTAGACTATAAGATGCACCCCCATTTTCCTCTCAAATATGGAGAGAGAGTGCATCTTACAGTCCGAAAAATATGGTAAATGGAATCCTACAGTACATTGCTTTTGGAGTCTTTCACTACTTAGCAAAATGCATTTGGGATTTTTGTATGTGGCATCAAGAAGCAGTAGTTTGTTCCTTTTTATTGTTGAGTAGCATTCCATTATATATGTCTCCATTTGTTTACTTTTCACCAGTTGAAGAACATTTGGCTTTTTTTCCAGTTTGGGGTGATTATGAATTGAGCTATTATACACATTCATGTGCAGGCTTTTGTGTGAAACTAACTTTTTTTCTTTTGGGTAAATATGGCAAACGCATCGTTAAATACACTACAAAACTGCCAAACTATTTTCTGAAGCGGCAATGCCATTTTGCATTTCCACCAGCATCCTCACCACCACTTGTTATAAGGTGGCACAGCCATGGGAATAAGATCAGAAATCTGAACTTTTTCCTGGAATCTGCTTGGTTTGTCCCTATTTCAAGGCTTTATACTTGCTTATCCTTCTTCCTGGAACACATTCACATGAGTTACTGTACTTCTATTCACATTTGACTTTAGAACAGGGCTTATCTACACACATAATAAAGACCAACCAGAAACAAAATGAAGAAAATCAGAAACATGAATGCATAAATGGGGGAAAATTCTAAAACCATACACTCTTTTTCTATATTCTTCTGCACGTCTTGAGATGTTAACAACTTTCTTTTTTTTTTTTAATTGTTTTTTAAAGATTTTATTTATTGTATCTTTAGAGGGGAAGGGAAGGAGAGAGGGAGAGAAATATCAATGTGTGGTTGCCCCTTGTGTGTACCCTGCCAGGAACTGGCCTGCAACCCAGGCATATGCCCTGACTGGGAATTGAACCATGATCCTTTGGTTCGCAGGCCCACACTCAATCCACTGAGCTACACCAGCCAGGGCGAGATGTTAACAACTTTCAATTAGTAATTAGTTAATTTGTTCTAAAAATTTTGTTTGTAACATATTTTCAAGTGAATTTGTTTTCAATATTCATAGTGTTTATTTTTAGTACTAAAACTCACTCTTGCTTCTAAAACATTAAAGTTGTTTTCATTTCTCTTCAAGGAAATAATGAAAACCCTAGGCAATATGTGTTTATGAGGAATTTCCATAGCAAGAACTGACCTGAATGCCAGTAATTCTCTCACAGATAGTGTCCGTACTTTACTGCCTCAGTGTTAAGGCAGTAAAAGGCATGATAATTTACTCCTCTTGCAATGCTCAATGCTGACTCGGGGAAAAATAATGAATCACTTTAATTTTAAAAAGAAGATTCTTGGAGTTTTAAACTGGCAAGTAAACAAACAGAAATGTAATTAGTATTTGCATGATTACTTTCAATTTTTTTTTTACCTTGAATTTATACTTTATTAGTGGGTATGCTATCCACTTTAAAATCCAACCATAATTTTAACAAGTCCTCCATTTTCTTTTTTACATTCCTTGTCCCCTAATATATCAGAACCACTGAAGAAACTCAGGCTTAGGAACTAAATGTTAAAATTGTTCTCCCAAAACAGAAACTTAAATTCAGCTAGCTCTTAAGTGCATAGTTTCTCCTGTATGGCTTCCAGCAAGAAAAATAGTTTGGAGAGGAAAAAGAATGCCAAAAGCCTGTAATTAATAATAATAATTTAATGAGCAAGTAATAATAATATTTAAATATGCTGTTAAAAGCTTTGCATACCTGATTCATTCAACAAGTATTTATTTAATGCTTACTCTGTGCTAGTCACTATTTCAGGCATTGGAGATAAAGTATTGATCAAAACAAAACATCTGACCCTGGCTGGTGTCGCTCAGTGGATTGAGCACCGACCTGAGAACCAAAGGGTTGTCGGTTTGATTCCCAGTTAGGGCATATGACTGGGTTGTGGGCCAGGTCCCCAGTAGGGGGTGCTCAAGAGGCAATCACACACTGATGTATCTCTCCCTCTCTTTCTCCTTCCCTTCCCCTCTCTCTAAAAATAAATAAATAAAATCTTTTAAAAACCCAGAAAACATCTGTGCCCTCATGGAACTTACATTCTAGATAGTGAGGATGGACAATAAAGAAAATAAGTAATTCTAAAATTTGCATGGGACTACAAAAGATCCCAAATAGAGCCAAAGCAATCTTGAGAAGGAAAAATCACACTCCCTGATTTCAAACTCTACTATAAATTTATAGTAATCAAAACAGTACAGTGTTGGCATAAAAACAGACACACTGACCAGTGGAACAGAATAAAGAACCTCCAAATAAACCCACATATGTATGGACAATTAATTTATGACAAGAGAGAAAAGAACATACAATGGAGAAAGGACAGTCTCATCAGTAAATGGTGTTGAGAAAAATTGGACAGTCCCATGCAAAAGAATGAAACTACCAATATCTTACAGCATACATACAAATTAACTCAAAATTGATTAAAGACTTGAATGTAAGATCTAAAATCATAAAATTCCTAGGGGGGGGAAATCTCTTTGACATTCGCCGTAACAATGTTTTTGTTATTTGTTTATTTTTCTGTTTTTAGATATGACTCCAAAGACAAGTGAAACAAAGCAAAAATAAACAAATGGGCCTACCATCAAACTTAAATCTTCTGTGCAGCAAAGAAAACTATCAACAAAACTAAAAGGCAACCTACTAAATGGAAGATATTTGCAAATCATATATAATAAATAAGGGCTTAATACCCAAAATACATAAAGAACATGTACAACTCAACGACAAAACACAATTCAATTTTTAAAAATATTTTTAAATTTATTTTTAGAGAGAGGGGAAGGAAGGGAGAAAGAGACAGAGAAACACTGATCAGTCACCTCTTGCACACCCCAACTGGGGACCTGGCCAGCAGACCATGCATGTGCCCTGACTGGGAATTGAACCAGTGACCTTTCAGTATACAGGATGACACCCAATCCACTGAGCCATACTAGTCAGGGCCAACTCAATTTTTAAATGGACAGAGAATCTAAATAGACATTGTCCCCCAAAAGACATAGAGATGGCCAATAAGTACATAAAAAGATGTTCAACATCACTAATTAACAGGGATGAAAATCAAACCATGAGAAACCACTTCACACCTGTAAGAATGGCTGTTATAAAAAAGACAAGAAATAACCAGTGTTTAAGAGGACATGGAGAAAAGGAAGCCATTGTGCACTGTTGGTAGGAATGTAAATTGATGCAGCCATAAGAAAAACAGCATGGAAATTTCTGAAAAGGAAAAAATAAAAGGATGTCTTTCTGTTCTGTTGATGGTTTTCTTTGGAGTGAAAAAGGTTTTTAGTTTGTTGTAGTTTCATTTGTTTATTTTTGTTTTTGTTGCCCTTGCCCATGTCAACCTACTAAATGGAGACAATATTTGCAAATGATACCTCTGATAAGGAATAAATATTCAAAATACATAAAGAACTCATACAACTCAACATTAAAAAAGTATGAACAATCTAATTAAAAAGTGGGCAGAGGACACGGATAGACATTTCTCCAAGACATATAGAGGGACAACAGACTTATGAAAAGATGCTCAACATCACAAATCATCAGAGAAATGCAAATCCAAACTGCAATAGTATCTCACACCTATCAGAATAACTTATCAAAAAGTCAGCAAATACTGTGTTGGTGAGCATGTGGAAAAAAGGGAACCCTCATGCTCTGCAGTTGGCATTGTAAACTCTCCATCCATTTGTCTGTCCATCCATCCAAATGTTGATCCATTTGTTGATGAGGACTCCGACCTTCAGTATCTGTGGCATTGTGGATGCAATGAACAAATTCACACTGACTACAGAAGTTCTGTGGAGAAAAGGGATGCATGGCCACTCTCTGAGTGAGAGAGCACCTCAACCCTTGCCTGGACAGGCTTTTATTGCTTTCCTGGGAGCACTGTATCAAGGAAAGTCCTCATTCATTATGCACAGGTTTGCTTTAGGTGATTACTTTTTACAGATAACAAAGAAAAGGATGTTGCTGATTACTTCTTACTTATAACAAAGAAAAAAATGTTGCAAATGCAAGGGAAAAAGTGGTTATACTCCATCCTGGGGAGGTTTAGCAGACTGTAGGAAGTTACTTCAAAGACATGCATTAAACATTTGTTGTCTTAACTCAGGGTGAGGGAGTTTTAGCAAAAGCAAGCCTCAAGAGGCCTAGGTACAATGCAGGCCTGATTCCCCACGGGAAAGCCGATCTGTGTACCTGGCTCCTACATGCTGCCTCATGCCTATTGTTTTCCAAACCAGGGCTGAGCTACATTTGCCATTGCAATGCAGACTGGTTGCCTATAATTTTTCTTCTATTTATTATCTATTCCTCAACTTATTCATGAAAGAACATCCAGACATAGAAAGATAATACTGTTGGTAGCATAAAATTTAGAAGAACTGACATACTGGTTTATTACAATGTTTTCTTTTCTTTTTCCATAGCTGCTTATCTTTTAAAGCAATGGAGTAGGGGGATAAAAGAAAGATTATATTTGTTCTGAGCTTTTATCATATACCAGAAATTTATCTCAGTTTTGCCTCACTCCAGCCAAATGAAGTTGAATTTTATTCCCTATGTTTATCAGATCAGGAAATGAAAGCTCTGAGTTATGTAGTTTTCATAGGTCAAACCTTTTGAATACTGCTAATCTTCATTGTGTATTGCTATATATCAAAAAAATAAGATGTTAGCTGCTAATGTAATTTGAAATTTTTTAAGTGGCCACATTTAAAAAGTAAAAAGAAACAGGTAAATTAATTTTAATAAGACATTGTATTTAACTCAATATCCAAAGAAATGATTTCCATTTGAAATCAATAAAGCAATTACCAATGAGATATTTTGCATTTTTTCATACTAGTTTTTTGGAATCTGGTGTGTATTTTACACTTATAGGACATCTAAATTCAGACAAGCCATATTTCAAATTCTTAATCTCCTCATGCAGCCGGCAACTACTGTATTGGAGAGCACAGCTCTGTATACCATACTGCAAGCTTATTTAATTCATCTGTGTCTGCAGCAACTAGCCCATGTCTGGGATATAGGAGATGGTCAATAAATGTTTGATGATTGAATAGTACACATGAATGAGAACAACAACAAATATGTTAAAAATGTTACCTCCTCCATGGAAAAGATAACTGTAAAGCATGAAATAGAATATGCCTTAACTGTTAATAAAACGATGACCTCATAAAATGAGAACACAATTTAAGTATGTCAAATTTGGGGGACATGATCAACAAGGCAACATGTGTTAATGCCAATAACCAAATGGGCAAGGTATGTAGGCAGTTCACAAAGAAGAAAAGTCCTACAAACATTTTGAAAAACATTTGTCTACACTAGTATCCACAGAAACATAAGCAGAATAATGTATTATTCTTGCCTATGTAATTGGCAAGTATTAAAAAATGATGTCTCAGTGCTGGCTAGAATCTGCAGGTAGAAATATAGAACTTCCTGGAGGTAATTTGAGAAAATATATCTAAAACCTTAAAAATATGCAAATCACATCCAAATTTCTACCCCTACACTACAATCCCTGGAAATATGCACACAGAGACATTCTGCTTCCAGGACTTGATCCTACAGAAATAATCAGAGATGTGTCCAAAGATATTAATCTATTCATAGCACTAGTGTTTGTGAGGGAGGAAAAATAAGTCTATGAATTCAATAATGGGATTAAATAATAATGCATGTATGATAAAAAACCTATGCAATCAATAAACACTCATTTTGAAAGATTTAATGACATTAGAAAACATTAAGTAAAAGTAGATTTTGAAAAGAAGATACAGTGTGGCTCCAATTTTATTAAAAATGTTTATATGCCTATTAAAAGTCTAAAAGATTATCAGTCTGCTAACAGCGCATATCTTTGGATAGTAATGATGAAAATGAGTTTTATTTTTTCCTTTGTATTTTTCTGTATTTTTTGACTTCCCACAATGTACACGTTACTTTTGCATTAGGAAAAAATGCAGTAAATATTGCTTTTGAAAGACAGAAGAAATGGTAACTGAGCAACTTTTAATTTCATGCCCTTTATCAGTTATTCCTGAGGACAAGCAAGGTGGCATTGCTATTTCCAGTCATACATTTCTGATAATGAGCAAGGTGTGGCAACTCATTACCCAACATTATGGGAGAACTTTGGACATCATTGGTTAAGAAAGTAACATTACAAGAAGCCCTTGGACATCATTGGTTAAGAAACCATGTTGGCTTCATAGGAAGATGGAGGTATTACAGTGTGACTTACTGGTAGCCAAGATGATATCTCAACTTTGGTGCTCTGTTGGGGTTTGTTTTCTTTCTTAGGGCTGTAATTCTTTTTCAGATGTGGGCAAGAATTACCATTTATTTAAAGGGAGACATGGAAGTATGAGGCTGCAGTTACATACCTTCCTTCAATGCTCAATCATTTATGCTGGAAAGAATTTATTAAAAAAATAATCTTTCCTTTGTTTTTGCAGGGGTTACAATGTTATCTTGAAGTCTATTTTTAAAATGTAAATATTAAAAAGTAAAAATAATACCAGAATAAGTAACGGTTACATTCATAGATCAGCTTAAAACGTGACATTTAGGACCACTACTAATTTAACTTTATTATAAAGCAGTATTATAACAACCTATTACCCATGATGTACCTATTTTTCTTTAGTTTTCATTACATATATTTTTACATAGATTTAATCATTTGTACATGAAAAAAATCTGTATTTTTATTATGGTGCCTTACGTTGTGAATTTTCATGTTGTTGAACAACATTAATAATTTTTAGTTATTGAACCTAACACCAAGTCTGGCAAAGTACTTAATGTTAGCTCACTGATGGATGATAAATCGCCAATATTTATTGAGTACCTACAGTGTGATGTATTGGCGCTATTTTACTGAATAAGACAAAATCCCAGTTATCATAAAATCTTCATCCTAGTAGCTGGAGACATGATTTTTAAATCCATGAGAAAGGTACTATTATTAGCTTCATCTGAGAAACTTAACCACAGAGAGATCAGGAAACTGGGCCAAGATCATCCATGCAGCAGGTGTTAATGCAGAGATTCCAACCCAGGTAATCTGTTTTCAGGGCTCGCAGCTCCTCCACTGGTTCCAAGAGAATGCTCCAGAAGTTCAGGGCACAGGTCAATCAGAGTTCAAATAGTTGTATTAGTTTACTTGTTGCTGCTATAACAAATTACCACATACTTAGTTGCTTAAAACAACAAAAATTTATGATCTTAAAAATTCTACAGGTCAGAAGTTCAAATTTTCACTGGGCTAAAGTCAAGGTGTTGGTAGGGACTGTTTTCTCTAGAGGCCCTAAGTCATGGGTCCCCCAGCCTTCTGCAGTCTGTTAGGAGCTGGGCCTCAAGTGAAACTCCCCTGAGCTCTGCCTCCTGTTGCCCCACCCCCCTCAGGGGGCCATCTAGGGATGCTCAGCTAAGATGTCTCTCCTCACCCCCACCCCACCTGTCTTTCACAAAACCAGACCTTGGTGCCAAAAAGGTTGGGGACCACTACTCTAAGAGGGAAATGTGTCCTTCTCTTTTTCAGCCTCTAGAGACCACTTATAAATCTTAGCTCATGACTCCTTCCTTGCATCACTCTCACTTCCTGTTTCCATTGTCACATCTCCTGTGACTTTGACCTTCTTGCCCCCCTCTTATAAAGACTGTTATAATTACTTTGCAGCCACCTGGATAAACCAGGCTACTATCCTTATATCAAGTCCTTCTTAATCACATCTGCATAGCCCTTTTACCATATAAGGTAATATATATACTAGTTCTGGGGATTAGAGCATGGTCATCTTTGGAGGATCTTATTCACCCTGTCACTGTTGTGGACACTATAAGGGCTAAAACTTATGCTGCTTTAGGACAAAAAAAATTTGGATTAGTTTGGAAAAGAGAGATCTTCCTAGTGAACTCCACTGTAGTCTTTTCTGTGCCAGGATAAGTACTAGGGCTTTGTATTAAGCCTGCTAGGGGTGCTGGGACGAAATACCAGACTGGGTTGCTTAGAAAACAGAAGTTTATTTTCTCACAGTTCTGGAGGCCACAAGTCTGAGCTCAAGGTGTTAGCAGGGTTGGTTTCTTGAGGCTGCTCTCCTAGGCTTGCAGATGGCTGTTTTTCACCCTGTACACTGACAGTCATCTCTTTGTGTGCACATGTCTCGCATCTGTGTGTGTCTAGATTTCCTCTTGTAAGAACACCAGTCACAATGGACTAGGGCTCACCCTAATGACCTCATTTTAACTTAATAACCTCCTTAAAGACCTTATTGAACCCATAATGGGCTTTAACATGTTGACTCCATTTAATCCTCAGACAGCCCAGATTTGGCAAATGAGGATATGGTAACTGAGAGTGGCTTGTCACGTGCCTGAGGTCTCCCAGCTGGTAAGTTTTAGAGGGATGATTCACACACAGGCCTGTCTGTCCCCAAGGCCAGGCCCTCAGCATCCTTCCTAACAGCTGCCAAGACCCTACAGGACAACTATTACATTAGGCCACGCTACCAAGGCAGGGAGTCATAGCAGCTCTACTTAATATATAGAAACACACACAGGGAGGCTGCCAAAATAAGGAGACAAAGAAATATGACCCACGTGAAGGATCAAAACTCCAGAAAAAGAATTAAACAAAATGGAGATAAGCAATCTATCAGATGCAGAGTTCAAAACACTGGTTATCGGGATGCTTAAGGAACTTAGTGATGACCTCAACAGCACAAAAAAGATCCAGTCAGAAACGAAGGATACACTAATTGAAATAAACAACAATTTACAGGAAAACAACAGTAGAGTGGATGAAGCTGAGAATCAAATCAATGATTTGAGAACATAATGAAGTAAAAAACAACTAATTAGAACAAGAAGAAAAAAGAATGTCCCCAAGTTAGGATAGTGTCCCAGCAACCTCTGGGACAACTTTAAGCGTTCCAACATTTGCTTCATAGGAGTTCCAGAAGAAGAGATTAAGAGCAAGAAATAGGAAATCTATTTGAAAAAATAATGAAAGAAAACTTCCCTAATGTGGTGAAGGAAATAGACATGCAAGTTCAGGAAGCACAGAGTTCCAAACAAGATGGATGGAAAGAAGACCACGTGAAGGCACATCGCAATTAAAATGCCAAAAGTTAAAGACAGAGAGAAAATCTTGAACACAGCAAGAGAAAAGCAGTTAGTTACCTACAGGGGAGTTCCCATAATACTGCCAGCTGATTTCTCAAAAGAAACTGCAGGGTAGAGGGCATTTGCAAGAAATATTCAAAGTCATGAAAAGCAGGCACCTACAGCCAAGATTGCTCTACCCAGCAGAGCTATCATTTAGAATCAAAGGGCAGATAAAGCACTTCCCAGACAAGAAAAAAACTAAAGGAGTTCATTATCACCAAACCATTACTGTATGAAATGTTAAAGGGATGTATTTAAGGAAAGAAAGAAAATCAAAACAAATAAAATGGCAATACAGTGATCCCGCACCTATCATGGTGGTTATGTTCCAGGGACCCCCCGCAATAGCTGAAAATCCGTGAAGTAGCAGTGTTATGTTTATTATTTATATATATTTTAAGGCTTTATAAACCTTTCCCATACTCTTATAAACACTCCATATACTCTTAAACACTTTCTACACTCTTAAACCTACATAATTTTAACGTATAAAATTCTATATGGATACTCACCAGTAAAGTATACAGCAGTCGTCCCTCACTATATTGCGGGTCACTTATTGCAGCTTCACTGTATCACGGGTTTATTAAAAAAGACTCGTGATACAGTGAAGTTGCAATAAGTGAAAACAATTGAATCTAAGAAAATAAACAACCAAGAACAAAGACAAAACCATGGATATAGAGTGTTTTGATGCTTACCAGATGGGAGGGGGCTGTTGGGGAATGGGGGAAGAGGTAAGGGGATTGGGAAGCACAAACAAGTAGTTACAGAATAGCCATGGGGATGTAAAGTACAGTATAGGAAATAGAGTAGCCAAAGAACTTATACATATGACCCATGGATACGAATCGTGGTGTGGGGACTGCCTGAGGGAGTGGGGGGGCCGTGCTGGGTGAAGGGAGACAAAGGTGGGAAAATTGGGAAAACTATAAGAGCATAATCAATAAAATAGAATTTTAATAACAAAAAACAAAGTTGGGAAGAGGGAGAGGCAGTACCTGTCATAATTTTCAGACTCCAGCCAGATTTTCTGTGGCTCCCACCAGACCTCCACCCCTAGCATAAACTTAAACTAGCTAACTATTCTGTTTACCACCTCAAGATGACTCTGCAGCAGAAGACTAGGGTAAGGGCCCCCTTCATTGAATGAATTTCCCAAGCAAAGACTGGTGATTTCACCTATCTTAAGTTCGAATACCCCTCATGGCTGTGTAGAGAGAGACAAACAACCCTGATATCAGATTGATGATGGTTATGTGTCTTGGCAACACTGTATTCCCCCATCCCCATTTATCACAAATGGCTGCAGGAGTTTTAATGAATCTAAGATTTGTTCCATATTAACTTTCATCAACTAAGGAAAATGAAATAAAATTGAAACACTGCATTTTACCTTCTCTAATTGGAATCAGTGCTAATGGGTTAACATTTTAAAATACAGGTCTGAAAATTACATAGATTTTGGCAAATATTGTAGCCAGTCCTCAATAGAATCATTGCCCTTTTAGACACTGGAGCTTTTTCCCAAGTGGGAAAGGGATTTTGCCTTAAGCCTTCCTCCATTGTACCATGTAGGAGGCATTGCAGCAGGCCTCTTTGGTTAACCAGGTTCCTTTGGGCCTGTTCCTTTGCCATTTATCTTGCCCAACATTCTCCCAGTTGAAGCCTGGGAAAAAGCATTTAGAGATCAATATTTTCATGCATGAGAAATGGTATATTTTAAAAAGGCATAACCCTTTTCTAAGCTCAAATGTTTTTTCCTCATTCTCACTTCTTTTGTTGAAGGTATCCCTTCTGCTTAACTCTGTATTTTTATTATTACTATATATTTTAGAAGGATTGTACATATTTTGCCAAAGAAATCTTTTCCAAAGGAAAATACAGGATATTTGTAAGACAACAGAAGGCAATACAGATTTAAATTTTATCTCTCCTGATACAGTGTTAATTACATAAAACAGAAACCAACCATATTTCCCTAAAAGTAAGGTACAATGTCTCTATTTCTTCTCTTGAACTCATTGCTGCTATAGCAGAGAATTACAGCTGCTCCTGTCATTAGTCTAAACACTCACTGTCAGTGGTTCCGTATTTGCTGAATAAACAGTTAAATACATTTTCCTCTGCCCACTGATCAGTGCCTGGTAAGCACTCTGTCAGCTCCATCATCATTATTTATTTAGCCTTCACTTGCTACCCACAAGTAACATGCACAAATGATTGCCTCCCCTTACAACCCACTGTCCGTTAAGAACCACTTAAATAAGTAAAACACATTTTAGACTGACAGTGATTAAGTCCTGAAGAGAAAAAACACTTAAGAGCAAGGGGATAGGAAGTGTAGGTAATATTTGAAACAGTGGCTAGGAAAAGCTTCTCTGAGAAGGTAATATTTAGGAAATGACCTGCAGTGAAGGACTCAGACCTGATTCAAGGAGAGCACTGCAGACAAAGGCAACTCTAAATGCAAAGGCCCTGGGGTAGAAGTCTGCCCAGCTATTGAGGGGCAAGGAACAAGCCAGAGGGGCTGAAAAGGGGTATGAGAAAAGGAGTCTGAGGCAAGGCCAGATCCTGGAGGGCCTTGCAAGTAGGACGACTTTTAGTTTCTACTGAGTGTGCTGTGAGGACCCTGGAGGGTTCTGAGCAGAGGAATGACATGACCCTACACAGGTTGTAAGAAAATCACTCTGATGGGTGTGTTGAGAATATTCTGAAGGAGGCAAAGAAATATGACACTTAACCAATATGCCACTACCTTATAAATTACAATCAGATAAAAATGAAACAAACTGAAATTAAACTAGTACCCTGGTGATTGCCTATCTACCCATTCTGGTTACTATGGCTGCAGAAAGAGATGTGATCTCCCAAATAAACTTTAGGGTTGGTAACAATAGCAGTATATGTGGATATAGCAGGAAAAAAATTTCATTTACTTAAATTCCCCTCAAATATATATATATATAGTTTTCTGAATTACAGCTTTTGGCAGCAAGTAAAGGTCACAATAAAGAACGATAAGCCCCAACTTTCTATGGCAACTTTTATTTTTCCCTACAAAGACAGTCTATTTTTCTACAGACATTCATTTAGATGAAATACATGTCAGATTCTTTTAAAGTGCGGAACTCGTACAATTCCTGTAACTACAGATCAGAATTACAATGAGCAGAACACATCAACTTAAACACTCAAGGTCATCTCAAATCTTGAAGAGTCCAGGTTTCTGTGACAGAGGAAGAATTTTGCTGGTAAATAGTTGAACTAACATTCAGGCAAATACAAAACATGCTTGAAGCCTTCATCTTCCGATTCTTAATTCTTTAACATAGTTAAGATTCTTATTCAAATCTAATTATCTCGTAACAATACCTGAGAGTTTTTGTAAAAGCTTGATTAAAAAACTCCTAGATAGACTTCATTTGCTAATTTTCTACTCTACTATCTATATTTTTCTTTGTTTCATCTGTCTTCTTTTCTCTCCACAAGTTCCCAAGGACAATTCCTAGAAAAAGTATTAGCCCTACTGTTCGGTTGGAGGTAAATTTATCCCAACAATCCTCAGGTCTGTGAATGTCTAGAGTGTAAATCTGTGAGAGAAGAACACAATGCTGCGTTAGTACTAATATGGACTTTTTGGCATCACAATCAAATCATTAGAGAAAATATCAGCACTTTTGTTACAGAATTTTAAGCACTGGAAAACCCTTTGAGTATCCCAAATGGTTTCCCAATGTAGACAAATCTACCATATCTCTCACTGGGTATCATCTAATATGTGTCCTAAAGACTTCCCCATGACCGATGCATGAATGAAGGCTTTGAGAGGCAACTCATGCTACTTTCAGTTCTATTTAGAAAGCTATTCCTTCCACTAACTGGTCTAAAATCTGCTTCCTGTATCTCCTATCTTCTATTTCTAGCTTTATTCTTTGGAGCAGTGTTTCTCAACAGCAGAACAAATCACATTTGGGCAGGACAACTCTACTGTGTAAGGCTGGCATATGTGCTGGAATATAATGTACCTGGTTCTCACCCACTAAATGCTTGTAGTGAGCCCTCCCCACTTCATTTATGGTAATAAAAAATACTCTCGTACATGCGTAAATTTCCCTCCCATCCCCACATAGAGAAGGGAATCCTAGCAACCTAGATTTGCAGCTGGTGACCTAAGACAAACATACTCCTACTTCTCCATGGTAGTCCTGCAATTTTATCAGCAAAGTCTCAGGTCCCTGTGTAGGAGACCATTCTGCGTGGTGTGGGCCCAGCACCCACTCGGAGATGCACAGGACCCATGACCACGGATAGGTTCTCCCATGGGGAATCATGCCTGCACCGTGCCTGGACTGCCGTGAGACTTGCTTTTGCTAAAACTCCCTCACCCTGAATTGAGGCAGCAAGTGCTTACTGTTTCAATTCAACTTCCTAAAATCCATGCTTAACCTTGCAAGGACCAGTGTAATGGGTCAAACCACTTTTCCCTTTCCATTTGCAAATATCCTTCTTCTGTGATGTGATTAGCAGCATTGGCTCCTTTGTTTTCTGTAAAAGGTAACCACCTAAAGCGAACCTGTGCATAGTAAATGAGGACCATCATGTAATGTGCCAGGAAACCCAATAAAGGTTGGTCACAGCAAGGGCCAAGGCTTTTGCTCCCCTTGAGAGAAAAACCATGCTGTCCCTTTTCCTCCACCGGACTCGGTGTCCATGTGAATGTCTCATACCTCATCCACAATGGTGGACCCCACCAGCTGGGGTCTACATCATCCCTGTCTTACTCTTCCCCAGCAATCATCGGCAAATTGCTTAAGCATCAGCAACCTGCATTTTCCCAAGTCTTCTTATTGTGGCCTGCAGACTTAACATCATGATTTCCTCCTTTTCAAATACTGGAAGGCTATGCCCATCTTAAAATATTGTGTCAAGGACTGGAAAGAGGACCACAAATGCAATTGAGAATATAAAGTGTGTTCCAAATAGTTGTTGTAATATTTGTCATACTTTCACCTTTCTCCACTAATATCCAGGAGCTTAAATATTGCTAAATCTCCATTATTTTGACCAGACAATCAACTGATCGTAATAATCCTATGGAGCTGAGTTATGACCAAAAGAGAATGCAGGGAAATTCTGAGGAGGAAAATAATTTATATCTGAGAATCTCTAATGCATCTTTCAACTTTCCTAATGAGAAAAACAATGAAGATGATACAGCACAGGGTTTACTTTACAGACATCAGACTTGAGTTTCCTTCACACCATGTTATGCAAGTCTTGCTTACACTGATAAGTAACTTGCAATAATCTGTATAAAATAGATCATCTAAATATAGGCTAACTTCTCTTCAAAGAAAAATGGTTAACGCTGATGCAAAAATACATATATTTACAACCAATCTATTAAATTAAAATATTTAGTTAATTCATTTTATACAGGTCAATAATGGAGATTCACAGTATCAGCTTGTAGAAGGCTGGGGTGCTGGGTACATATCCTGAAACAACAGCTTCCTACACTCTAGGCAGAACTCTGATATGTTATAATAATTTCATGAGTTATTTGGCCTTGGTCTCTATGCCAGTGGGATCAAAACCTATGAATATTTAGTTTGCTTTGCATCTCTGGAAGCTCACATTTTAAAATGAAGTTGTGATCAGTTGCTATCAGAGTAATTAATTCACTTTAACCTGCACCTTCAGACATAGCTAAAATTTTTCTAGAAATAAATCAGAAATAATTCCAGAAAAATCAGAGGGAAAAAATCCTACAGTTAGTTTTAAATTATTTCTCTAAAACAATATAGAGCTAGCTCTTTTATATGATAATTTGTGGGAGGGGAGAGGACGATTTAAGGCAGTTCAAGCCAAGTGTTTGAGAAATAACTTGCTTGTAAATACAGAGGTCGTTTCATTTAGAGAATATTTATAATTTATCAGCATACCAAAGAAAAGTGAGGGAAAAAAATAAGATGGTCAAACCTGGTGAGTCAGATGGGCTCCGACAGCAGCCAGAGCAGCATAGTAGGGAGCAGTCTGACCAGCGGTCACTCCCACCAGGCTTAGCGCCCCCAGCATTGCTGCACTGAAGCCACTAAGCCACTGCTTGGCGTTCTCACGAAATCTCAAGGCCGTGGACTTAAGACCAATCAGGGCATCGTCTCTCATGTCCTAACATCAGAAAGTAATAAGAAATTGTTATTTACTAACATACCATAAAATTCACCATTTTGAAGTGTACAATCTGTGGTTTTAGTATGTTCACAAGGTTGTACAACCATCATCACTACCTGATCCTGGAGAACACTGTCTGTTAAAGAACATTTCTGTGTAAACATAAAGATACACCATGAGCTGTGATAGATGACAGTAACTCAGAAACATGGGTTGATCAGTAATGAATGTGCAGGCCAAATCAATGTCAAATGTTACTGCTCTTCCAGCTCTATTTCTATGTGTCACTGTACTTATAATCCTATGATGACTTCTAACTATACAGTACTTTCACTACATTAAAAGTAAAACTCAATTCAAATTCTTTACATAGCTCCTCCTTATTGCAGAGTTCTCAAATCTCAATAATTTTGTGCATTTTAGTTTTACTGTTTAAAATCACAGATGTAGAAAAAGGTTCACTTATCACCCAATCACATCCATTCACACTTCACTTCAAACTCAATTAATGCCTTGCTCCCATCACACCCTTTCTATTAAGCAGAACTAGGTTTTGATATATAGTCACATCTAGCTGACTAGTTTCTTCTAACACCCTTATATGCAAGCATTTCCATATGCTGTTGTAATTATGGTCCTGTGATATCAGAGGCTGCATGATGAACTCTTTACTCACCTGCAGGCAGATAGCTACCTTTTGGAGTCTTAAAATGCAAAAATGTTGGTATATTTTCCCTTTCATACTGCAATCACCATCAGGGTACAAGCTGTGACTTTAATTATGCGGACTACAAAAATGTCAGTAAGTATATGGTATTTTACTGAAGAAGTTAATCTAATTAGAGTACAGTTATCCCTAAATGTAAAATGTACAGGCATCTCTTCCAAACTGTTACTTAAGTTTCACTTCAGGAATCAGGATGATTATAGATTGGGTAACTTTTTCATGATAATACACATGTGGTGGGGGGAAGGAGTTAATGAGAAAAAGCAGAATGAAATCCAGATTAAAATATTAGAAAAAAAATTTCATTAAGTCATGACATATTCTTTAAGTAAATGATTGAGAATACAGTCATATTTCGGAAAAATATTGGGAAAAATTTTTTCATAGTTCATAAACATAAAAGGAAAACTAAGAACATAAACAAAACGTTAAAAAGCTTTATTTAACTTATGAAAGGCAGTATCAAAAATTATAAAAATGTTTATATCTTTAACTAAGTAATACCACTCCTAAAAATTTACCTGAAAAGCTCAGTCATAAAGTCGTTAATAATTAGAATAATACTATTTATTATAAAAACTCAGAAACAACTTGAATGGCCAAAATAGACAAGCTGTTAAAAAAAAATTATGGTGTATTAAATCAATGGGCTATTATTATGTAGTCTTAAAGTAATAATGACAAAAAATAGGTGGAAATTTGGGACAACATTTATTACCTATGCTGGGTAAAAAAGCTGCCTCCTATTGTACCATGATTAGAAGCATCAGCAGAAGGGCAGGAGAGGGCAGTAGCTGACAGCACAGACCCTGGAGGCTGTCCGGGCCTGCAGGCCTGCCATGTACTAACTGTGTGAGGTGATGCTTCCTCATCTGTACACATGAGGACAATGAAAGTACCTTCCTCTCAGGTTTTGTGAGGGTTACATTAGTGTTTGTAAGGTATTTAAAATGGTGCCTGGCATACTGTAAATACTTAAATTAGTATAAATAAAATTAAATAAATGAGTTGATCTCCTTGGTAAGATACGCACATGAAACAGAAATATGTTGTTTGTACAATACAAGTATGAATGAATTTTTTTAGGAAAATAAAGCATTTTCCCTTTAATTTGGTTCTTAAAGTTTTTTAAAAAAGCAACTAAACCAAAATTTAAAAAATATGACATTTCTTTACCTGATAGGCATAGATAGTATCATATATTAGAGTCCACATAATTCCAGAAAAATAGAGAGGCAGGCAAACTGATGGGTCACAGGAGCCCTTCACAGCGGACCACCCAAGTAATGCTCCCCAATTAAAGGTGAACCCTACAGGGAGTGAAACAGAGAGAGGAAAAGTTAAATATACTTCAGAGTTCTACAGGGATGAAGAGGGACACCAGCATGGATTAAATGCTTCTGTGTATTAGGCTCTGTGTATGTGGTTTTCTAATACATTTCCTCCTTAAACCTTCTCAGCTCTCTATGATAGTTATTATCATTTTATAAAAAACAGATTCAGAGAGGTTAATTAACAATTAAAATAACATTGCTAAGAGAAAGAATAACACCCTCCTGATAAATAGGTTTCATGAGAACAACATTTATCCTAGCTGGTACGGTGCCTGGTGAAGTCAATGAATGGTAGATGCTGGGGTCTGAAGTTAGACCTGAGTCAAAATCTTGTAATCTGCATAGAATTCCACTGTGTACATGTGCCACAGTTTTTTGATCCACTCATTTACTGATGGGCATTTAGGCTATTTCCAGCACTTGGCTATTGTAAATTGTGCTGCTATGAACATAGGGGTGCATAGGTTCTTCTGAATTGGTGTTGCAGGATTCTTAGTGTATAATCCCAACAGTGGAATTGCTGGGCCAAAAGGCAGTTCCATTTTTAGTTTTTGAGAAAATTCCACATTGGCTTCTCCAGTCTGCACTCCCACCAATAGTGTACTACGGTTCCCTTTTCTCCACAATGGAATACTATGTAGCAGAAAGAAAGGAGCAGCCCCTACCTTTCTCAACATGGATGGAACTAAAGAGCATGATGCTAAGTGAAATAAGCCAGGCAGTGAAAGACAAATACCATATGATCTCACCTTTAAGTGGAACCTAATCAACAAAACAAATGAATGAGCAAAACAGAACCAGAGACATGGAAATAAAGAACAAACTGATGGTGACAAGAAGGCTGGGGGTGAGGGGCATAATGGGGGAAAGAAGGGAAAAGGGCTAGTCAAGGAACATGAATAGAGGACTCATGGGCATGGTCTGTGGGATTTGGCAAGGGGGGTTGGGGATGGGGTAGGCGTCAGCCATGGGGAAAAAGGTGGGACGACTGTAACTGAACAACAATAAATAAAAAGTAGTACTAAATTGTCTTACACACACCACCCCCCAAATCCCGTGATCTTTTCGTTAGCAGTCTACTTCCCCTGTAAGCTATAGAAACAAGAGTATTGATGGGAATCCTTATTTATTTCACAAGCTCATCGTCTCTGAGGACTGTAAATAAACACCTACTTGCTGACCACTCCTAAGTCTCTTCTCTATGTGCAAGCCTGATCACTTCCCTAAGTGTTAGACTAGATACTGAACTATTGCTAGACATCTCTATTTGCCAGTCTCTCTGATATACCTCACTCAGTGGGTCCCAAGCATCTTTTCTCAGAAACCCTCTCTCCTATGTGGCCTATTTCCACTCAGAATCTTTCCTCAACTGACAGAGGGCTTCTCCTTTGTGGTCCCACAGCACTTGCGCCAATACATTGTACTGCAATGGTCTGTTTATCACTCTTTCAAGAGGTGAATGTGGTTTTTTAATTTGATTTTTAATTTTAGAGACTGGGGAAGGATGAAAGAAAGAGAAACATTGACATGAGAAATACTGACTGGCTGCCTTCCATATGCACCCCAACTGGGGACCTTATCCGCAACCCAGGCTTGTGCCCTGGCTAGGAATCAAACCTTTCGATTTGTGGGATGACGCCTAACCAACTAAGCCACAGCAGCTGGGGCATTATGGTAAATGTTTTTCAGTCACCTTTTATCTTCGCAGTACTTGGTGTGATTTCTGGCACAAAGAACAAGTCCGGGATTCAATATATATTTGAGTATACCAGCTGTCTTAGTATCTTAGAGACAGGAGATGCTTATTCTCCTTATATCAAATGATTCCCAGGTCAGATAAAATATAATGGCTGATTTTTTTTTTTAATAAAAAGAAACCTAACACTGAGAGGATCTTAGAGTAGTATTCCACCACAACTTTCCAGTCAGGCTTTCATCATTTTTTTGGAGTATCTGTAGTTCTTCTTTTATTTACTAAAAAACCCCCCAAAAACAAAAAGCAAAAAGAATTAAAATAAAGGAATACTTTAGCTCATTCTAGTAATATAAAAGACTAGTAAATATTTTATCTTCCTCTCTTTCTACTAATAAACATTTATTGAATTCCTGCGATGTACCCAATGCTATTTTAGATGCTGAGCTATCCATCTGTAAAGAATGCTTTGTCTTTTAGGCATTTACAATTTATTACTGGGGAGGCAGAGGAGGCTCTCAACGTCGGTGCCTTCTTGTATTAATGCAGTTGAAATGAGGTCACCAGAGTGCTGTGGGAGCCCAGAGTGGTATCACTTTTTCCTGGGATGTCTAAGGAAGACTTCACAGAAAGGGGAACTCTGAGAGGCCAGATGAGCTATCACACATACTTTATTTTAACCCTTGTTCTTCTGCTCAGAGTGCTTTCTATTCCAAAGTCTTCTGGAGATCAACCACCTAAACAGAGAGGTAGGGTCAAGACAGCTAATTTTTTTCTTCATAACATACCCAGATTTATTTTGACTATATATTACTTTAAAATAAATTTTATTGTTTATGCTATTACCATTGTCCCAATTTTTCCCCTCTGCCCACTACATCCCCTCCCTCTAGCATTCCACCCCCTAATTCATGTCCATGGGTTGTGTATGTAAGTTCCTTGGCTTCTCCATTTCCCATTCTATTCTTAACATCCCTCTGTCTATTTTGTACCCACCAAAATGCTTCCCACTTCAAGTCACTTTACCCACTTCCCATATGTGACAGGTGCCCTTCCCGCTGTTGCCCTGGTGGTGAATCCCAGAGTGGATGGGGTTGCCTACGTTCTAAGTCTGTGTAGGCCCTTTAAGCAGTCTCCTGAAAATCAGGCAGTTTCCTCTGCCACCCCAATCCCCACTGGTTTTTATAGCCAGAAGTTATGGGGATTTGTCTTCCTGGTGCTGGAACTCTGGGCTGGGGCTGGAATTGCTTGCTCCTAAGGTGTCACTCCTGATTTTTATCCACCATATGTAGCACCACCACTGCTTCTCTGTGCCACACTGCATCTCCACCCCTCCTGCCCATCTGAATGAACGTGGCTTCTTTAAATCCTTGGTTGTTGGACTTCCATACAGCTCAATTTTCTGATGGTTCTGGGTGTTACCTGTTTTGAGGTCTAGTTGTAATTCTTTCTGTGGTTGTGCAAGGAGGCGAAGTGTGTCTACCTACACCTTCATCTAAACAGAAGTCCCCATACCCAGATTTTTAAAAGAGCATTTCAGAGTAATAATGATGATAATCTTAATAAATATGTAAGATTTTTTAGCCAATAGAAATGGTTAACTGTCCTCCTTTAATATATGAAAATCTATTCTTGGTTTGGAAAATTTCATGACTGAAATGACATTTTTTATCTCTGCCCCATTATATATGCATATATGCATGCATAATATATCTAAAAGTATAGTTTGAAGGGCAGGGGAGAGTAACGGAGGAAAATGAGGACAACTGCAATTGAACAATAAAAAAATTTAAAAAACCATAAAATTTAAATAAAATAAAAAAAGTATAGTTTGAAGATATTAAAGGAAATAGTTGTAGTTAATTCAAGCTCACCCAAGGCTAATTGAGGCCAGTACGTAATTCTTTTCATTAGTGGGTAGGTAATGACAAGAAGCAGGGATGCTGTGCCAAGAGCTATACTGAAATCAAGAAAAACCATTAAAAAGATTAATATCACCATGTCTTACAAATCACTAAATAAGACAACAAAAGTAACACTAATTGTGAAAATAATTTATCTTAACATTATATTTTTTTGTTATGTAAAATTCTCTTCCTGGACTTTGATTAGGACAAAGGATGATTAAAAACTACTTTAAGTGTTATAAAATAACCAAACACAGCTAACACATGTAATGCTTTCATGTACTAGGCAATGCTCTAACCACTTCACATATGTTACTTAAGAGGTAGGTAGTTTTATTCTACTTATTTTTTTGCAGATGAAGACACTAAGGCTTGAAGAGATTAAGTAATCTGCCAACTGTCATAAATCTGGTCAATAGCAGGGCCAGGATTCAAACCCAAGGCAGGCTGGCTCTAGAGTCCAACTAATTACCCACCGTATGCAACTGCCTCTTTAAATTTTGTATTCAAACGTTAAGACAGCTAGAAGCTGAGACGTCCTAACAGAGAATTAGAGTCAAGATATTCAACCCTATTGGTATAATGGGTGTTAATTCTCTAGAAGAGGATATGGTCACAGAGTCCCTATGAAAGGAGAGTAACATAAGACGGTCCTAGGTACCTCACAGCTCTCCTAACACCACTCCCTAGGAATAACCTTCCGAAGTGCTGTCATGTGACTGATGCTGGCAGGGCAAGGTACATAATTAAGTCTAGTTTTTATAAAGTAATGCTCATTTGCTGACCTCCTCTTTTTTTTTGTCTTATTGAAGCACTTTGTAAGCAGCCTTCTGATGCACAGAATTGTCTTTGTTTAAGAGATATAGAAATGAGTCAATCCACTTTTTTTGTCTGTCATGCATTAGAAACATAACTCTGAGAAAGAACAATTCTTTTTGCATAGTGAGTATAATCACTTCTGCTCTTACCTACTTCACAGATACTATAAGCATAAATAAAATTATACAGGGGTGGGCAAAAGCAGGTTTACAGTTGTGAGTACATAAACACAAGAATTTATTAATTATTGTATTATTATTTTATTATTGTATTATCCATTAATATTTATTCATTATTAATTATTATTTATTAATTATTGTATTATTTCCCATGTGAATTGTAAACCTACTTTTTCTCACTCCTGTATAAATGAGTATATCCACACACATCCATGCATGTACCTAAAACAACCTGTAAAGTGCCTTGTGTCCCTTAGAAACATGTACTGCAAGGTGCTTCAGAATAAATTAAATGCTGATCTCAATTCCTTTGGCTGAAAACATACTTGATTTTACAATGTGTGGTGATTTATTTATACTTGCTAACTTAGCCTCAATGGGTATCCAATAAACAACTTTATGATAAAGCTATTTCAATTTTATTTTATTCCTATTTCCTCCATTTCAAAGGATAGATTTTATACATGATTATGAAAAACACATTTACTATACCTGTAGTAATTCAGACATAGAAGAATACCCAGTGCCAGGGTCAGCTGTACCCCGAGAAAAATGACGGACCGGAAAACTGAAATGTCTCCAGCAGCTATTGGGCGACTTGCTGTTCTTGCAACCTTAATACATAAAAACAGATACCTTAGCTTCATGTAAATAGCTCAATAATTTATTTTAACATTTCATTCAGAGACTGGTGTGTGGTAAGCACCAAGACAGAAAAAAGAATAAAAGGTGAAATCAACACTGGAAGTATTGTTAAGAATCAAAACTTGGTATTTAAAGTAGCTTTGGGAGACTTCCGGCCAAGATGGAGCTGTAGGTGGACACACTGTGCCTCCTTGCACAACCAAAATTAAGAACAAGGATTTAGAAACAAGAAAACAACCAGAACTGAGAGCAAAACTGAACTGTACGGAGATCCAACAATCATTCATCCAGATGGGTAAGAGGGGCGGAGTCGCTGCAGGAGGAAGCAGAGGTTGGTGGATCCGGGCGCGCAAGCAGCTGCTGGTAGACCGGGACCTGCAGGTGGCTGCTAGCAGGCCCCAGGGTCAGAGGTGGCAGCTAGCGGATCCCAGGCACAAGGTGGCTGGCTGACCAGGCGGTCCCACATTCACATGCAGATAATCTAGTCGAAAAAAAGGGGAACAAGACAGAAATTGCAACCTGGGGCCTGGGAAATAAAACCTCAAGACCCCACCCCAACATACAGCATCACTACCCAGCAACTGGGCTGCCCCACCCTGGGGAACACCTAAGGCTCTGCCCCTCACTATGTAACAGCTGAGACCAGACCCTCCCCACCCAAAAAACAACCAAAAATGGCTCACACAGGAGAACAGATTAAAGCCCCAGAGCCAATTCATCTAAGTGAAGAGACAGCCAACCTATCAGATGCACAGTTCAAAGCACTGGTGATCAGAATGCTCACAGAATTGGTTGATTTGGTCGCAAATTAGATGAACAAATGAAGGGTACACTAAGTGAAATGAAGGAAAACACACAGGGAACCAATAGCGATGGGAGGAAAACTGGGACTCAGATCAATGGCGTGGACCAGAAGGAAGAAACAAGCAACCAAACAGAAAACAAGGAAAAAACAAGAATTCAGAAAAATGAGGAGAGGCTTAGGAACCTCCAGAACATCTTTAAACATCCCAACATCTGAATTATAGGGGTACCAGAAGGGGAAGAGCAACAAGTGGAAAACTTATTTGAACAAATAATAAAAGGAGAACTTCCCCAATCTGGCAAAGGAAATAGACTTCCAGGAAGTCTAGGAAGCTCAAAGAGTCCCAGAGAAGGTGGACCCAAGGAGGAACACACCAAGGCACATCATAATTACATTAGCCAAGATTCAAATGAAGGAGAGAATTCTAGAAGCAGCAACGGATAAGGGGACAGTCACCTACAAAGGAATTGCCATCAGACTGTCAGCGGATTTCTCAAGAGACCTTCCAGGCAAGAAGGGGCTGGAAAGAAGTATTCCAAGTCATGAAAGTCAAGGACCTACATCCAAGATTGGTCTATCTAGCGAAGCTGTCATTTAGAATGGAAGGGCAGATAAAGTGCTTCTCAGATAAGGTCAAGTTCAAGGAGTTCATCATCACCAAGCCCTTATTATAGGAAATGTTAAAAGGACTTATCTAAGAAAAAGATAAAAAATATGACAGTAAAAAGACAGCAAACTCACAGATATTAAAACCACACCTAAAACAAAAGCAAACTAAGCAAACACTAGAACAGGAACAGAAACACAGAAATGGAGATCACATGGAGGGTTATCAACAGGGGAGTGGGAGGAGGAGAGAGGGGGAAAAGGTACAGAGAATAAGTAGCATAGCCTGTGGGTAGAATATAGACAGGGGGAGGGCAAGAAAAGTGTGGGAAATGTAGAAGCTAAAGAATTTATGACACACGGGCATGAACTAAAGGGGGGAATGTGGGTGGGAGGGGGTGTGCAGGGTGGAGGGGAATGATGGGGGAGAAAAGGGATAACTGTAATAGCATAATCAATAAAATTTAATTAAAAAAATAAAGTAGCTTTGGAAAGAACTAAAATTTCCCAGCATTCATTCCCTTACCTCCCACCCCAAACAAAACAAAGCTACCTCCTTATCCAGCTACTTAGCTACCTAGCTTTAATAGCAAGTGTATGTTCAATTTCCATAGAGGAAAGAGGGACAGCAATCGTGAGAACTGTCAGGAAGGAAAAATTGCAGTGCATGTTAAATAAGGCTAATATTGTGTGAATGTTTTGAGTATGGGAAGCACTGCAATCAGAAATCAGATGTGAAGAAAGAAGACATATTATCTGGGTTGGAATATTAGTGGGCTTTTGCCAGCTTATTTAGGAATGCGTCTAATCTTATATTAGCTGCACCCAAATATAAAGGGCAAACCCACTGTGAGAATATGAACAGAAAGAGCAATTATGTGACAAATAATATATATTAATTTGTTCTTTTCCTTCTAAGAGATCATTAAACATGATTATTTTAAATTGAATTGCAAAAAAAACCCCAAAATTTTCAACATTGCTAAAAAACAAAACAAACAAACAAACAAAACAACTCAGGATCTGAGATCAGAGCGCCCAGCACTTAAATCTGATTCCATCACTTATTGACTGTATGAATTTTGGCAAATTACTTAATCTCTCTTGGGCTTAGGTTACATAACTGTTAAAGGAAAAAGAGAGAGAGGGAGAAGAGAAAGAGATAATAATAGCGCCTATTTCACAGAGTAAATGCAGTGTCTGAAGCACATAAGTATTCAATAAATGTTAACTATGTCACTAAATGTTAATATAACATATCTTTGTATGATTTATATCACGAGTTAGCAAACTATGGCCTGTGGGCCAAATCCAGCCCAGTGTCTGCTTTTATACAGCCTGTGAGCTAAGGAAGGTTTTTACTTGTTTAGATGGTTGAAAATAAATTTTAAAAAGGAGTAATATATTGTGACACATGAAAATAATATGAAATTCAAATTTCAGAACCCACAAATAGTTTTACTGAAACAGAAGCACACCCATTTGTTTACATATTGTGTGTGGTTGCTTTCATGCTCCAGTAGAGTAGTTGCAAAAAAGACAATTGGGCCCACAAAGCCTAAAATATTTACTATCCTATTCTTTACAGAAAAGACTTGTGGACCCAAGTCTTAGCATGTTTTATTCTTCAATAAAAACATTACTTTGTCAAACTGTAATGACTCATCTTGGTTAGAGTGCCAGAACTGGATTTTCCAGACTTGCTTTGGTCTCTATTTGCTGTTGGAAATAATATTTATGTTCTTATATTTGTTTCAGGATATTATGATTCTTCCAGCTAGTATCTGACTGTTGACAATGCACTATTCTAAGAGCATCACATATGCGTCACATCACTGAACCCTTATGACCACTCCGTTGATAGCCACTCACAAGGTCTTGGCATTTCTAAGTTTTAGGAAACTAAAGCAGAGGCTCAGGAACTTTCCAAAGTCGCAAGGAGTACAACAACATCATCGGTCCAGTCCCACTGACCATACTAACCATGACATTACACTGGTTGTTCAGTACAGTTACAATTATCTACCTAAATTTGAAAGCTGAAAATAAGCACTCAATCAAAAGACTAGAAATTATGTAACATGATGATCAAAACATATTCTATGTGGTTTTTATGAAACCACAATGCTCACAGCTCATAAAACCAAATCAATACTTGTGCACTGATATTATTTCAATGTTTATCCACCTAATGTTTATCAATCACATGGCTAGTAGATTACATACATCAGCAAAACACACTTAACCCAGATATCCTAATAGCAACTCACTTAAAATCCTGAGCCATAAACATATCCTAATGACATACAGCCTTTAAGAAACTGTGAGGTAAGCAATACAACGTGGCTAAGCTTTTTAACTAGTCCTTTAAGAGCTGCATATAACATTTTAAAATTCAGGTTAGCAAAACCACCTCAATAGTTATAAAACACTCATTTAAGCACTTTGTTGTATGTCAATACATCATCTGGATCCTTCTAATTAAAGGAAAACAGCATGCAGGAGTTAAAGTATATTTAATCGGTTCTCTTAAATCTAGAGAGGAAAAATATCACTTAGGGGGAACTGATGGAAAAAGATGGTTTGAATATATAATTTTTTTTAATCAAACTTTTTCTTTTGTGGTAACTGTAGATTCACATGCAGTTTTGTGGTTTTTGGTTTTTTTTTTTTTTAAATTCTCTGCATTTTAAAAAATACAGAGATCCCATGTACCCTTTACAAGCTCCTGCAAGGGTTACATCTCATAAAACTTTACAGTCCAACATCACAACCAGGATTTGGATATTAAGTGCTCTAATCATGTTCAAGAATTATTTTGAAGTGATATGTCATTCATATGGTTATGCAGAATGAAAAACTGGCTAGGATGTGTGAAGCCCCAAATCAATGCATCTCCTGGCAAGGATCGAGGCATCCAAACTGGATCTGCAGGGCATACAGTGGCCTTTATTATCCAGTTTCTGCTACCATTCCACCCTCTAGCCATACACAAAGCTCATGATTGCTTTGTAATTTACTTTATCTCATAGCTAAGCCTCTGTATTTGTTGTTCCCTCTGCCTAGCGACCTCACCCTCCAGCCCACCTCACCCCCCTTTTTGTTTTGGCCACTTTATTCTGACACAGTTTAAAGATCACTCCCTGAAAGCTCTCTCTGACCCCCTTCCCTTGTGCTGAGGTAGGGGGTCTTCAGCAAGTTCCCGTGTGGACACCGTTCTCATGACAGTGCTGCTGTATTACAACTACTAGATGGTAAGGTTTTCAACCATGTAATCCTAGAACCTGTCACTGTGTCTTACACAGCAAGTATTCATTAACTGTTTTATGAATTAAAAATATATTAATGTGATACTGTTCTATAAACTAACAATCATTCTAGGTGTGCCTTGCTTAAGGAAATTCATACTTAAATGAATGGCAAACTAAAGGTGACTATTTGTATGTATGATTATTTACTTTAATTCACCATGGGTTTCTTTTAAACTGAAAGTTTACTTGATCATTTACTAAAGCATTTAATGATCTTGTGCTTGTTATAGCATGGCTGCTAGAGTAAAAGGCAAGCAAGACGGGCTTTTCCTTTGAGGAAATAATGGTCTGTTGAAAAACAAAGAAATAATTATACACATGCGTAGAGTATGCATAGAAAATAATCCTGATGAATATAATGTATCAAACCTTAACTGAAGTTTTCTCTGGGGTTTTGGGGGAGGAGATAAGGCGGACTTGCACTTCCTATTCTTTCTATTTCTGTTCTGTATGAATTTTTCAGAATAAACATGTTATTTTTCTAAGGAGAAAAAAAGAATAAAATTATGTTTTTAAATGAAATAATTATAACGAATACTAATAGGGTAGCCTCTGTTCATTTAAATGAAGATTTGTTTTACATATGAATAGTTACAGCTCCAATATACACTGCAAAGGAAGGGATGATAAGTCTTTTATTTTTAATTATTTTATTTTTTTAAATCCTCACCTAAGGATGTTTTTTTTCATTGCTTTCTACAGAGAAAGGGTGAGAGAGAGAGAAAAACATTGATCAGCTGCCTTCTCATACATGCCCCAACTGGGTAACAAACCTCCAACCTAGGTATGTGCCCTGACCAGGAATCACACCTGCTACCTTTTGGTCTAAAGGATAACTCTCCAACCAACTGAGCCACACCAGCCAGGGTGGATGATGGTTCTTTTAGACACTCAAAGGTTTGGATGGATTTTTCACTTCACTCCTGACATCCTTACCCTGACCTTCTAAATCCTAATTCATTTCAAGAAAATAAAGTATACACCCTGCCCCCAGGGCCACTCCAGTGCCGAGAAAAGAAGTGTACTCCACTTTGTAACACCAGCTATTCATTCAGCTGTTACTGGCACTTCTTTTGCTGGATTTCAGTGAGAACGCTAAATGAGGCTGCTGCTTTATGAAGCATTCAAAAATGATGCCACCATGTTACTCTACAGAATTTAGGTGAGCCTCTCCGCTCCTTTTGACGATGAATTTACCTTTTTATCGTAGTCCCGGTCCCACATGTCATTAATAGTACAGCCTGCTCCACGCATCAGAATAGCACCAGTGCCAAAGAGGGATAACATGTACCAATCTGGAAAACAGCCTGGTTCAGCTGCCAAACCAATGCTCCAGGTACAAGGCAAATAGAGCAGCCAGGTTCCTAAGCAAAAATAAAAAGACAAAAAAGGTTACAAATTCAAGTTGGTCAACTGTTTTCTTTTGTTTAAACAACACATCCCAAAGAAGTAAAAAAACACAAAGTCAAAAACACATGACAAAACGGGAATGATAAATTTGTAATTCATATCACAAAGGACTACTTTCTCTGATTTATAGGGTTCCTAGAAACTGAAGAGAATCAATAAATAGTCCAACTGAAAAATGGACAGAACACATAATAGAGGTTCACAGAAAGAAATACAAATGGCTCTTATACATATGAAAATGTAACCAACTTTGAGAAATACACATTAAAATTACACTGAGGTAATATTCTTCACCTATCAGATTGGCAAAACTCAAAGTCCAACAGCACACCCTGGGGAATCGGACACTTTCATGCATTCCTGACAAGGTTCCAAAACAGTCCAACCTTTATGGACAACTTGAAAATTTTGTGTGTATACATGCACACACGCAGATAAAACAAATACATACATTTGAATATTAGTATGCTCACTGACCATGTCAAGAAGGATATATTAGAAACTTATCTCTGAGGAGGGGAACTGGTTTCCTGGGAGACTTACTTAGTTTTCAACTACTCTTATTCCTTCTGAATTTTGTATCACATGCATGTATTACCTGTTCCAAATTTCTGTACAGTTTTTGATATATTTATAATAAAATGGTCTTGTGGTAGATGGTCATTAACCAGTTTAAAAAAAAAATATTTTGCAACTACATGTACAAATGGGCTTAGTTCTTGGTCTTTTGCCCAAAACTGGATGAAATTAAACTAAAACCAAACAGAGCAGTCCCCCCTTCTCTGTGGGCGATATGTTTCAAAACCCCCAGTGGATGCTTGAAACTGTGGATAGTACCAAACACTGCATATGCTATTTTTTCCTATACATATGTACCTATGATAAAGCTTCATTTATGAATTAGGTACAATAACAGATTAACAACAATGAAACAGAACAATTAAACAATATACTGTAATAAAAGCTATGTGAATGTGGTCACTTGTTCCAGCGGATCGTAGAGGCCCAGTGCTTTCTGGCATACCACGCTACTGTCAGCCAGAATGTGTTTTCTGTTTATGTCTTCCACTCACAAATTCAATGCCTTTTTCATCTCAATTAAGCATTTGTCATACACTGTGACTGTAACTTTTGTAGTATGAGGTCCACAACTTGCAATTTGATGTGCAACATCACACAAATGCACAAATTTGTGCAACTAGCACAAATTTTTTTCCTTCATAATTTCACAGACAGAAAATTCATTCTTACTGTAGATCTTAACAACCTTAGCATACAATTTTTCTTTCCTTACTGAGAACTTTCATCTTTTCACTTTAAGGAATCACTTCACAGGTTCTCTTTGGCATATTGGAATTGTCAGCATCATTTACTCTTGGCTTTGGGGCCATTACTAAGTAAACAAGTTACTTGAACACAAGCACTGCAAAGTGGCAACAGCTACTAAGTAACATGCGGGTAGTGCATACAGTGTGGACAAACCTGACCAAGGGATGACTCCCATGCTGGGCAGAGTGGGGGATGATGCAAGATTGTATCATGCTATTCAAAATGGTATGGAATTTAGAACTAATGAACTATTTACTGAATTATTTCTGGAATTTTCTACTTAATATTTTTGGACCATAGTTGATAATAGTTAATTGAAATGGCAGAAAGTGAAACCACATAAGGGGGTACTACTGGAGACTGTGTGAATAAGAAAATTCGCACATGAACTTTAACAGATACCTTATTTTCAAAAAAAGTCTTTCAACAAATGTTTGGATATGGTGCCCATTAGAAAAATTCTGTCTTCCTTCCCTATTTAGCAGTATCAGAAAAAAAGATAGGTCATTATGGAAAGATCAGATCCTATGTGAAAATAGTCAAATGACAAAGTCCTCATAATCATGTTTAAGCTTCTTAAGTTTTATTCATTTGCAAATATTTATAAAACACATATTTTGTGCCAGAGCTGTGCTAGGAACAGGGAATACAACAGTGACTGAGAGTTGGTTTCTGCCTTTACATAGCTTATACATCAAAAGGAAGAAACACAGTTAACCAAACAGTAATAAAATAGAGCAACTCAACAACAGAGCAAGCACAGGGTCCTACAAACGTATAAAACAGAGCTACCTAAGTTCACTGGTGAAACAATAGGGAGAATTCAGGGAGGCTCTTCCAAAAGGGGCTTAAACTCATAGCAGAAAAGGCGAGGAGGAGCTAAATGTGAGATATGGCCAGCCCAGACCTGAATAACGGTAGTTAATACGGAGGAGGAATACAGTTTCCTTTAACCCTCTAGGTTCTTTTGGCTAGTCTAATAATTAAATCAACATGTGGCAGATTAATAAGAGAAAATAACCAAATTTAATTACATACACATGGACAAGAAGTCTGAGACCCACTGTCCCGCCAGACCGCTGGGAGCAGGTAAGGGCAGGGAACAGGTCAGGCACTCATGAGAGGCAACCACTCAGTTTCTCTCTCACATCGATGTTTCTCTCCTCTTCTTCCTTTCCCCTCTTTCTAAAATCAATAAGTATGTTCTCAGGTGAGGATTAAATAAATAAATAAATAAGAGCCCTAAAAAAGGGGGGGGGCATAATTCACAGATTGATAAAAAGAGCAGATATCCAGTAGTTAGATGCTTGCCCTGCCCTCTAAATAAGTTATTTTTGTTAATAACTCTAGTTATGAATAGTTACTCTAGTTAATAACTCTAGTTAAATTGGGAGCCTTATGGAATAAGGCTCCCAATTTAAAATTTAAGGGACTGGTAAAAGTTTCTCTGGAACCTGCAAGGTCTCAGTTACCTTCAGCTCAAAATAACTTCCATGCCACAGAGGCACATCTTGTAGCAACTCATTCTGATCCCCTCCACTAACAGGTACTGAATGTTTGTGAAACGCCAGGCAGTATTCTAAATGTTTTATATGTATAAACTCATTTAATCTTCAAAAACACTCATAAAATAGGCACTATTATTATTCTTATTTTACACATGAGGCAACAGATGCACAGAGGTTAAAACAATGGGTTTAGTTACTTCTTTATAACTCAGAGGGACAGAGGAGCAGCTAGCTGATCCTGCCAAGCTAGCTAGAAAAGAAAAACAATCACTTCACAGGCATTATTTTCCTGGTGCAATTAGAACTGAAGGTTCCACTTACAAAATAATTCTAGAGAAAGATGTGTAACTTCCTGTAACATTTTTTTGTGTTAAGAACAAAATTTTCTTGGCCTTGGTCTGTACTATAGGCGACATATTCACTTATTAACAGGAATCTGTAGGTCACCGCTACAGATGAGGAGCATTCCTGTAATGAAAGAACAAGTGAGATCTCCTGCTTGATGCCTGCCACTTGTAAGTGCAATGACACTGACACTGAAGTACACTAAACTTTAAGGCTCATTCTTCATCATCTATAAATGAGGGGGAAAATATCTGCCTTTCAGAGTTATTATGAGAAGACAATACTGGTAATGAAAACACAAACAGTAATAAAAAATATATAGTGCTTACTATGTGCCAGGTGCTGTCATATAACACTTTTGATTCTCACAACAAATCAATGAAATAGGCACTATTTTCATTACAACCAGATACATTTCAGGAAAAAAAAATGTTTACTGTAGAAAAAGAAAACTCTCTCTGGGAGATTAAATAAAAAAAGCAAGTTTTGGCAGGTGATGGGTAACAAAAGAGCCTATGTAAATGGAGTCTAAGAGTCATTCACTAATTACCTTTAAGACACCTCACCTCACCTTTAAGACAATATAAACACCCATAAATGCAGTAAAAAAGTTACACCACTGATTTAGTGAAAGAGTGCCACCTGCTGAAACTTTCTCAAATCATATGGTTGTAATCTTTTCTGAAAAATAAAACACTTTGGTTTATGAAGATTAGTATTAACTTCAACAAAAACAATGAATATAAAATCACCCCACAAAAGAATTTTAATAAAGAAATAGCAAACTTGAATTCTGCTACTGTCAACTTACTGTTCCTGGCATACATAGTGGCTCAAAAAGTGTTTGCTGAACGAACTGCAACACACAGAACTACTAATAAGTTATCTTAAAAATCCTGTAATCATTACTTTATTTAGAACCAAAGCATGCAGGTTAGTCTTTTCTAAAATATGAGGTTGGCCAAAAAGTTCACTTAGTTTTTTCCATACGATGGCTCTGGTAGTGCTCAGTTGTCTTTAACTTCAACTGGAGACAATTTTGTTAGACTGCATTGTGACAGCTGTCATATCAGCAAGCCTTTAAAAAAAACATCAAAATTGGTGAATTTTTGTGTAGCCATTTTAATACTGAAGATGGAAGAAAATATGCAACATTTTTGGATTATTACCCTTTATTATTTCAAGAAAGGTAAAAATGCAACTGAAACACAAACGAAAGAAAAAGAACTGCACAGTGTATGGAGAAAGTGCTGTGATAGACTGAATGTGTCAAAAGTGCTTTGTGAGGTTTCTTAGGTACTATTGACATTTTGGCCAAATAATTCTTTGCTGTAGGGCTGTCTTATGCATTGGAAGATATTTAGCAGCTCACCTAGCCTCTACCCACTAGAAGCCAATAGCAGCAGATAGCTGACATACTTAAAATATTCAAATCAACGAAGGTATTGGTGAAAATAAAAAATGTGTCTTTTATTTTATGGAAAAAACTAAATACACTTTTTGGCCAACCAATACATAATAACTACTACCCAATCTCCTCCAATTCCCACTTCTCAAGTAATAATGACTAACATTCTTGAGCACTTATGTCAGGCACTGTTCTAAATACTTGACATATATATGTGAGTTCTCATGACAATCTTATAAAGTCACTATTATTAGTATCTTCATTTTATAGATGAGAAATGAAGGCCCAGAGAGGTAAAGTAACTTAATTGAGGTCCCTCAAATGGGTGGAGTGAAGATTCAAACCCAAGAGGTCTGGCTCCAGAGCATTATGCAAAACCCCTTTGTAGCCTTAGTATGTGGTAGGGTGGTCTAGCCACTACAGTAGAAACAAGAGTTAACCAAAATGAGAATAACAGTACCTGTTGATCTGCCGTGGATGCCTGTAAACTTACACTGAAGCTCTGTGACACAGACCCAAAGAACAGAATTATGGTTAGACTTTAGATTAGAACTGGGCTTGGAAATTTATGCCTTGTATCTGGCCCCAAAATGCAAGGGGCCATGATGGGCAGGGCTGTGCCTTATCATTTATTTTGCTTTTATACCTTAATTACTGATTGCCATAAACTCGTAGTGCTCTGATCCCAAACAGGTAGTGCATAAACCTAGGATACCAAAAACAAGGCCTAATTTGAGGTCTTGGCTCAACAGAGATGGAGAAAATGTACCTACACATCTGAATGTACTTCCATGCACCGCAATGGGAATGCCAACATCTACCTGAAGTTAAGCCTCTACTGCTCCCTCCCATTTTGTCCATCCTTTTTCAGTACAGCTTTTAACCAGCCTGTACTCCCACTATTTTCTACTCACACGTGGGATTCTAGATCAGCTTATATTCTTAATGTTCCAACAACACTCTACCATTCCATCTTTGCCAAAAACATTTCCCCCACCAATCAAGAGCTCTGCCCTCCTATGCAAAATCTACCTATCCTTAGAGTTATTTTCTTTTTTCCAGCGATGAAAATCTCCAATAATTACTGTCTTTCCTGCTGTACTTACTACCTGTATCACTTAAATCAGCTTTTTCAACTACACTGGCAATTCCTTGAGAGCAGGGAGTTTCTATAGCTCTTTCTATTTCTGAAGCTGGGTGATGCTGTAGTTGTTTATTAATTCATTCAATGCTACTGTCAGGCTCTATTCTAGGCATTAGATTTTTTTAAATCCCATTTATGTGAAGCTTATACTATACTGGAGAGGTCAATCATCCAATAAATGCGTAATGTTCGTTAATGGAGAGTGCTACAAAAACAACAACAAAACAATCGGAGGTGAAGGGACAGAGTGAGGTGGTGGGTGGTATTTTAGACAGGAAGGTCAGGGAAATCCTCAGGAGGCGATTGTGAGCCCATAGGCAGTCCATAAGTGGTTTACTTGCTGCATTCACATGAATTAAACCTTTGTGAGACTGATGGTGTAGGGCAAAGAGCTGGAATCCAGCATCAACTGTTCTGGCTCTGCCGAAGAGCCTTAGTTTGTTCAATGTTTTTATACTGTCTATTTGCACAGGGAGCCTTACAGGATTACGGGAACGATCAAGCGTAATTAAAGTTAAGAAGTGCTACAATACTGCACATCTCTGCAAATCCAGGGACACGACGAGCACGAGATTTCTGCTCGATTCACTACTTAAACAAGGGTTATGGAATGACCGAACTTCTTCGCCCGGCTCAGGCGCTCAGAATTCAGAGGAGGGTGAAGGCAGGTCACTTCACAGTTCGCCAGATTCGGGTGTCCCCAGGGCAGCCGGCGTTTGGTGGCCAAGATTCAGCTTTAATGCTTCATTTCAAGCCTCCCCTGGCCCACCCGCGCCCGCCCGCACTCACCAATGGGCTTGTCCAACCTCATGAGGCGCAGGTAGGGCTGCAGCGGGCGGGGCGCCAACTCCACGACCGCAGTGGCCGACAGGCTGAGCAGACGCCAGCGCAGGCCCCGCCCCGCGGAGGGTTGCGAGTCCCCAGGGCCAGGCGGGCCAGGCGGGCTAGCCGGGCGCGCCAGGGCCAGTGAGCGGCCCCGCGAATCCCACAGCCATGCCAGTGTCCTGGCTCGCAAGCACCGTGCGAAACCGGCGCCACCCGCGCCCAGCATGCTGTCGGGAAGCTTTGCCGCGCACCGACCTAGCGTCATTTCCGGGCGTCGGGTCACGGGTGGGCATGCGCAGTGACGCAGTGAGCTACCTGTTGGCGCGTGTTCATGTCTGTCGGCGCGTGTTCACGTTTGCCCCGTCTGGACGGTGGTGTGGCTCTACCCTTTTGAGTAACCTGAAAGAGGGGTTATCGTGGTTACTTTATCCGGGAATGCGGTCCCCCTGGTACTTAGCGTAAAGGCAATTCCTGTTATCAGCTTTCGCAGTTTTAGCAGGAAAAAACACGCACAAAACCTACTGAATCCCAAACGTTGATTTGAAGCAGATGGTTCCATTTTTAAAGCTAAAAGGGGCACCTACAGGCCAAATTCAAGAGTGTAAGTTAAATCTGTACTCAGAGTTAAAGAATGTTCATTACACAAATGAATACCTTATGGTTAACAGTCTAATTCAAAGGAGTTGGTATAATTGAGGGCTGTGGAGTGTTTGAGAAGCTGAGAGCCTGCAGCTAGAACAGCCGGTTGGCTCTCAATTTCTTCGGTGGCCATGTGCGCCAAGCACTGTTTAAGATGCCCATTTAACCACTTGCTGAGTGACCATGGGCAAGTCACTCAACGGCTAACCTAATTCCCTAGAATACCAAAATCCAGTTAGTCTTTAAGTGTTCTTCCTTAAACCCCCAACCTGGTGATGCTGTGATATTTTGAATCCCCAGTGATGGTGTTACCAGACAGGAGCCTAACTCTGAGCAGGTCTGCCTACCGCCAGCTGGTACTGTGTAGTTTCTTAACTTCATGTAGGAATGCTTTCATAACACAAGCCCAGGTGACTATGAAGGTACATTTATTAAAGCTGGGGACAGTAAAACAAGGAGTAGAAGAAGAAACAGGACAGCCTAGGCTGGGCTGCCTTAGCTTACTGGGAAGTCAGAGAAAAGAGAGCTTTGGAGACAGGTTCAGGGGGTTACCCTGGGACAATGTGCCACTGCCCATTGCCTTAGAGTTTAGGAGACAGGAACCTTCAAGAAGTAGGGGTTGGGGAGAGGAAGGGAAAGGGAATGGCTGGGCCTGCTCCCCAGAGGAAGAGCTCTGAGAGCTGCGTCTTTGTCTTTGCTTTTCCCTGTCTGTCTGTCTGTCTGTCTGTCTGTCACTCTCCTGGGGAAAGGGTGTGTGAATCTTATGCAAGGTCTCAAGGGGGTGTTCATTAGACTTTTCATCAGCCCTCCATGTCCTTTCAGGTACATGGTCTCCACTGATTGGTCAGTGACAGGGCAGGCGTTCCTTGGTGATTGCATCTGGTCCTGCCATCACCCATCTGGTTTTGCAGATTTTCTGGGCATGTAGCTGAAATGCAACTGAGGCCTAGGTGTTATCTCTAGGGATGACTTTTTGTATGTGGCTGTAAATTATTCCACAAGTTTGTTTAGCTATTTGTCTCAGTTTCCCTATTCCACTTGCCAAGGAATTTTCCTAGCTTCTTACTATTCTGTCTCAGTGTTGCTCAGGGGCATTCCTTAATAATGCTACAAAACTAACACACAACTCGTTCACCAATTGTAGACAGAGGGATCCAGGCACTGGGAAATTTTATTGTACAGGGTCAGGTAAAAGTAGGTTTACAGTTGTGAGTATGAGAAGCACAGAGTTTATTTTTGTATTAGTATTTATTAATTATTGTATTATTTTCCATATGAACAACTATAAACCTACATTTTCTTCTACCCTGTATATTGGTAACAGAAAAAAAAAATACACTTCTTCCTGTATGTGTTTCCTCTACTCTAATTCTACTACAACACTACTCCACTTATGACACCAAGTGTGTGGGTTTTCCATATATGAAGCAATTGTGACACCACCTAGGTGGTCTGTGACATAACTCAGTCTTGGCACTACCTGGGCATAGCATCAGATCCCATGGATTAAGGGCTCAGTTCCACAAGACTGCCCCTCCCCTCACTGCAGATGCTATAGCTAGGAGGTGCCCAAGATCTCTTTCTGTGGTTTGACTTAATTTGTTAAAGTGGGTCAGGGAATTTAGGAAACATTTTGTTTACTAGATTACCAAGTTATTTTAAAACTGAAGAACAGCTGGATGGAAGAGATACATGGGGCAAAACATGTAGAAAAGGGCACAGAGTTTCTATGACCTCTCTAGGCATAAGCCACTCTGCCCACACCTCCACATGTTCACCACCCTGAAGCTCTCTGAACCTCATCCTTTTGGAGCTTTGTGGAGGCTTCATCAGAGGCATGATTGATTAAATCACTGACCATTGGTGATTGAAGTTAATCTCTAGTTCCTCTCTGCTCCTTGAAAGTCAGGAGTGGGGCTGAAAATTCCAACCCTCTAATAACAAGGTTGATTCCTCTGTGAACCAGCTTTTGTCCTTCAGGACTTCCCAAAAGTCCCCTCAAAAGGGGCTCCTTATAAATGACAAAAACACTCCTATCATTCAGGAAATTCCAAGGCTTTTAGGGGCTTTGTGTCAGGAATTGGAGACAAAGACTAAATATATTTCTTATACCACAATATTATGTAAGTATATAAATATTCACTACATTCTATATATAAATACTATGTATTATACATATACAATATGTATATTGAAATCAGAAGAAGACTTAAAGGTATAGCAATTCTATGGCTATTATCAACAAGACAAGTAATAAAAAGTGTTGGAGAGGTTATGGAGAAAAGGGAACCCACATTCACTGCTGGTGGGAATGTGACTGGTATAGGCACTATAGAAAACAATCTGGTGGTTCCTAAAATTTAAGAGTAGAGTTACCATATGACTCAGCAATTCCTTTCCTGGATATCTACCTGAAAAAGTCTAAAACATTTACTTGCCAAGATATATGTACTCCTATGTTCATTGCAGCATTGTTCGCCATGGCCAAGACATGAAGACAACTGAAGTGTCTTTTGATAGAGGATTGGATAAAGGAGATGTGGTACATATGTACAATGGAATACTACTCAGCTGTAAGAAAAGATGAAATACTGCCACTTGCAACAACATGGGTGGACCTTGAGAATATTATACTAAGCAAAATAAGTCAGTCAGAAAAAGGTAGGGACCATATGATTTCACTCATATGTGGGATATAAAACTGAAACTCTTAGACACAGACAACAGTATGGTGGTTACCAGAGGGAAGGGAGTTGGGTGGGGATGGGGAGTATAAAGGGGGCCAAATATTTGGTGATGGAAGAGAATTTGAATTCAGACGGTGGGCACATACTGCAAGATACACATCATGTATCATAGAAATGTACATTTAAAAGATATGTGATCCTATTAACCAATGTTACTCCAGTAAATTTAATTAAAAAATTAAAAAAGGTATAGCAATTCTAGTCCTAACAGAAGCTCTGCTGGCATAAACCCTCTTCTACCTGCTTTCCTTAAAGTAACTGACAATCAGGAAAATGTTTGCAATTAGGTCACTAGACTCAGCATAGGAGATTTATTGTGAAAATAAAAGATGTGTTCCAAGGATCAGACAGAGCAGTAGCATCCTGAAGTTTATTTGTTCTAGCTGGGTATGCAACTTCAGTCTTTCAGAGGTTGCAAACAGGTGAGCTTACTTTTAAGGAAAAAATAATTGGAGGACATTGATAAAGAGTAACCCAGAAACTGCCCATCTTCTACAGCTAAAATAAATGGACTGATGTAAATAAACATTTCAATTAATGACTTGTGAGCCTGCCTCGGGGGATGAGGAAAGTCCTAAAATGGCAACCCTTGATGATCCAACATCTGGCATGGACTTTTCCTACCTATCTTCCTCCAGTTATAAAAGTTATGATATTTTGCTGGATGGGATCTACTGCAGAGGGACAGGAGTTCTTGCAACCCTCTTTTATTGGAAGACAATGGAATGCTTCTGAGGCTGCACTGGCCCTAGATAATGGTACTCTCTGGGGATTTGGGTCGTCACAGAGTGTCTTGTGTGGTTAGGGAACACGTAGGGTATTTCGGTCAAGGGCAAGCATTGCTAGAGAGGTCTCCTGACCATCTAGTCATCCTCATCCATGTGTTTTGTTAAATTAATTAAACAAGGAGGCTTATTAGGTTGTAGATCTATTGCCATTGGTAGCCTACATAGGCAAACCAAAACCTATGCCTGTAAATGCCTCAAAGTTATGAAATTGGAACACTGAAGACAACCAATCACAAACAGCCAACTAGGTTTAAAGCTGTAGGTAATCAAACAACATCTTTTCTTTGCTTCCATGTTTTCTCTATGTGTCTTTCTCTTGGCTCCTGTCAGCAGAGCACTCCTAACCATTTCTGCTTTGGCACCACTCCATTCAAGTGGATGCATGCTGAAATAAACTCTAAAAATGTTTACCATGCCTTAGTTTATCTTTTAACAGTTTTATGTCTTTTTCATCTGGATTCTCAAATTCAACAAAGAAAGACATTTCTAAACTTCAACTCAACAAAGACATTGCCCTGACTTTTGGAAAAATGGGTTTGTATCTCCAAAGTAGAAAATATCTATGTGATGTGACTCTTAGTTATACTTCTTGGAAGCCAAATGTGTTTTTCTGTCAATTTCAGGGGAAAGATTTTACCTTTGAGGAAAAGATTCCACCTTTTTCTTTCCTTTTCACCATTTTTAGGAGATATATATTTAAAGTAAGAATGCTTATGTTGTCTTGTCTCTGATGAAAATAACTCAGGGAGACGCTGAGACAACTGGAACCCCCAGAGTGGCCCTGTAGCTCAATGCAGAAGAGCTGGTCCTGAACCTGGTCCTGCAGTTGTCACACCAATGGAAGTTCCTTTACCTGGAAGCAGGCCTTCTAGCTTCCTTGGTGGGCTGCTCACTTGAAAGTGCTCATTAGACTTGCCATCAGACTTTTGTTTGATAGGAGAAAGAGCCTTGAAGCTAAATTTTTTGGTGTGATAAAGGTGAAATCCAAATTTCTGAATTTGCTTTTTTTCTTTGACTTTACTCTCCTCCACCGACACTTATATGAGATAGCAGCATCTTCCCGTAAGCACGGCCATGGCACTTGGAATTGTAGACAAAGTCCTTCAACTATATAAGATGTTTCCCTCCCTGAAACACTAATAGAACTGTGCTTTATCTCTTTTATGGGATTTAAATAACTTTGTATTATATTAGCTTGTATGTTTTTCTCATTTTGATTGTAAACTCCTTAAAATCAAAGAATATAAATAATTTAATAAAATATTTATTGAATCCTTGCTTTATGAAAGCACTGTGTTGGCACAGGTATATCAAGCAGAAAGTCTTATTCTCAAGAAGCACACAGACTACAAACAGTCCCTGACTTACAATGGTTCCACCTCAACAGTTTTCAAACTCTATTGCCAAGCCACTCTATGCTCTTGGGCAAGACACTCAACTGCGGTAAACTCTTCAGTAAAAGAAACTGTATTCTCTCTAATAGGACTTACAAGGCTCTGATTCTTCACGCTGGATCATGAGTCCCTGCAGGAGGGTATCCTGCTTTTTTTAAATCCTCATCCAAAGGTATGTCCATTTATGCCCACTGACTTTAGAGAGAGAGAGAAAGGGAGGGAATGAGAGGAAGAGAGTTAGATTGATCTTAATTTATTTATAAAATAGAAATGGTTTTCATTCCTAAGAATGAACATCTGTAATTAAAATATAACTTCTCACTTACAAAAAATAGTTCAGTGATAAAGACAGATATCCCATAAATCTACACTTGTTCTTAGTGGTGGAAATTATTTGTTACTTATTTTGGGGGAAAATATTGCAAAAATTGCTGAAATATATCCATACATATATGTATGGATAGAGGGATGTGTAAACCCTTATATTTTAAAACAGTCCTTAAGTGAAAAAATCTCAGTCAAAATAGCTGTAAATAAATAACTAAAAGGAATTAAAGTAAGACTGAAGGGAGAGGACAAGGTCAGGAATACAGCAAATAGAAGAAGTTATGGGTGGCGGTCCAGGGAGCAAGTGTGAGTCGGCAGCCTCACCCTGCAGTTGAGTAGCGTGTAGAGGACGTGGTTGAGGGTGGTCTGAGTCCTCCACTGCAGGACTTCTGGGAGGAACAGGAACTGGAACCAAGTGTGGACATTAGGTGCAGACTACTTGGTGGGGGGGCTCATTGCAACCTTTAAATCAGTCTAGTCTGTCTGAGTGCTCTCAGGGTATGTCTCCATAGAGGAATGAGGATGCCCTGTCCGATGTGGTCGGCAGAACATGCAGGTGCTCAGTGTTCAGATATGACCTCTGGAGAAGAAGTTTTGTGAAATCCACCTATTATGGGAGAAGTGCGTCCTCCCCCTGATGGAACAGCTCACACACACACACACACACACACACACCCTCTCCTCGGGCTTCTAGAAGATACCGTGTGATTTCAGGGTTGCAATGACAGTCAGCTCCGTCCTGCTGTAACATGGGCTCTCTTAAATGTGTTGTTTAGAATGGCCACCCCTGACGTCACTCAAAGGCACCACAAATCACAGAGACTATGTGTATCACACAGACTCAGTCCTAGTGAAAAGGTCAGCCTCTCTCACATCAGGATCCAGGAAACACTGTGTATTCCCCTAGTCCATGTTATTAACAGGGATGTATTGGGAGGCAGGTAACATGACCACCACTTTCGATGGACATATCACTAATGTTACCCAATTTGCAATATTTCTAATGGTTGATTTTGTTACATTTCCTGGTAGCTGTACAGAGTGGGACCACCCTTCGGTGACTTGCACAAGTTCTCAAGGCCGAATGGTCATAAAAGGACTCACAGCCACATGTGACAAATTGTAATGTATCTGTGGTGGAGTGGGGCTGAGGACTTCCACATTCCTAGGGCCACTTGAAGGGTTTTGAGCTGATGCTTTCTTGCATTTGTATAAAATGAAAGGACTGAAGCTTTGCTACAAGGTCGCTGTGAAGTAGTCTGGTGCCCAGCCAGGGCTGGCAGGAAGCTAGGAACAAATGCTCATGGGACTAGGACTAGACAGGGCTGCGCAGACACTGATCCCAGGCCTGCCAGTTGTGGGACTGTGTCATCCACCCTTCTGTGCCATTGTGATGTGTTATACGGCACTGCACCCTCTAACAAACACATTTCCTTAAAAATTATATGGGTGTCTCTTTTGCAGAGCCAAGAGTGTGGGTAGGAAGCAAAGGTCACCAAAGACGGGGAAGATCAGTGGAAGATACTGAGCTGGTGGGGCAGGAAGCGGGAGCCAGTGCCCCTGTAATTCAGCATCAGGGTCATGGGTGGAGGACCCAGTAAAGGCTAGCCCTCTGCTCTCACCTTCCGGGCCTGGTGATTATCTTCTATCTGACCGAGGTCTCTGCCGCTGGCCTGTGCAATCCTCTTCCCAGACACCAGGTTCCACACCATCACAGAGGCAGGGCCAATTTCTGGAAAGAAAATGGTGGCACATGTGTGAAGAAAACACACGTGAAATTCACAAAAACATGACATCCTACCCTGCTAAAGAGCTTATTCTGGAGAAATCCTTTCAAAGATGTGACTTTGGAAAAAAGTTATTAAAACAGAATCTCAGTGAGGTCACTGTGATGATAATAATGGCATACATAGGCTTTGCTTAAGGACACACAGCAACAACATGTTCACCAAATTCTCCCAGTGCCACTCCAGCCCTGTTTTCCAGTTAGGGGGATGCTGAAATCTTCTCACATCAGTGATTAACAAAAAATACAGCACAAGACAAATATGGAATTTGAAATATGAACAGTAAAATGACAACAAACTCACAACTATCAACAACTGAACCCCCCAAAATCAAAAACTAACTAAGCAAACAACTAGAACAGGAACAGGATCACAGATGTGGAGATCACATGGAGGGTTATCAGTGGGAAGGGGGGAGAATGGGGGAAACATACAGGAAATAAGAAGCATAAATGGTAGATATAAAATAGACAGGGGAGTGGTAAGAATAGTATAGGAAATGGAGAAGCCAAAGAACTTATATGTACAACCCATGGATATGAACTAAGGTGGAGGGGAGATGTAGTTGGGAGGGGGGTGCAGGGAAGAGGAGGATAAGGGGGGAAATGGGACAACTGTAATAGCATAATCAATAAAATATATTTATTTATAAGACTTTATTTATTCATTTATTTATTTTTAGAGAGAGGGGAAGGGAGGGAGAAAGGGAGAGAAACACCAATGTGTGGTTGTCCCTCATGTGCCCCCAACTGGGGACCTGGCCCAAAACCTAGGCATGTGCCCTGATTGGGAATTGAACCAGCAACTCTTTGGTTCACAGGTCCGCACTCAATCCACTGAGCTACACAAGCCAGGGCACAATAAAATATATTTTAAAAATTATATATTTTGCTAAATATATTTAGAAAAAACATGCTAAGTAATGAAAGACTCCTGGATTATGTGAGTCTGGTTCCCTGGTGTTGTCACACATCACTGAGAATTGGCCACAAACAAACAACCGATCTTTCTAAATACCTCTTGAGATAGATTTAGGGAGTAATACTGTTGAAGGATACAACACAGTCATTCACCTGTGTGTTTCATTGACTAGAGGGTTTAGGTTCTCTGTTGGGCCCACAGACATGTGGAATAAACTGAAAGGCTCCTGTACAGTCCATGTTCCCTTTACACCCTGTTACCGACCCGATTGCCACGCTCTTTTCACAGTTTATGGCACATTTCAAAAGAGAGATGCAGAAACTATCTATTCTGTCAGCTTTCCTTTTCTTTTTTAATGATAAAAAGAAGTTTCTTAAAGACCTGGAATAACGCTTTCAAATTTATGACTTCAAGAAACCCTAGATAACCTCCATTTTCTGAAAATACTACCATTCACATTTTCTTTTCATTAAATACATACATATAAGTCAAGACACACACACACACACACACTTAATAGGAAAAGGATAGAGTCCCTGGAGAACATGCCAGTGTGAATGTGAGTGTGTGTAAGGGTGTGTATGTGTATGAGGGAGCATGTTGAATATATGTGTGAGCATGTGTGAGAGTGCATGAGTGAGTGTGAGGGAGAGGAGCAGGAGGCAAAAGGAGGAGAAGAAGTAGAGAAGGAAGGGTGAGAGATATTTACCAAAAAAAAAAATGCAGTTTAAACTAACAAAGATGACAGTGTTTAATCCTCAGTTTGATAAAGTAAGAGCTGAGGGCCACTATTGAGTCCTATTCTTACTAAGTTTTCAATGAAGGCCAAGTCACGGGCTTAGAAATCAGGGTGCGTGCTGCATCACTCACTGCACATGGAGAGCTGTTCATCTGCAGTTCAGACACAGGTTTTAAGATTTAGGTTGAGGGATGTGATGCCACTAAACATGGCTAATAACATGCACAGGTGCCATGACAACCACCCCAGCAGTCACCTTGGTTTCACTGGAATAATGAGGAATGCAGCAGGTGAGCACTTAATATATATTTTTTAAAGTTTTATTTATTTTTAGAGGATGGTGAGGGAGGGAGAAAGAGAATGAGAGAAACACTGATGTGTAAGAGAAACATCGATGGGTTGCCTCTCACATGGCCCCACCTGGGGTTCTGGACTGCAACCCAGGCTTGTGCCCTGACCCAGAATTGAATTGGAGACCTTTTGGTTTGCTGGATGACACCCAACCTGCTGAGCCATGCCAGTCAGGGCACCTAATACCTTTTAGTGACTGTCCAAGTGGGAACAGGCCACCCACTCTTTTTTGCAAACATGTAGCTGGTTTGCCATCAGACAGTCATCTTCTTTTTTTAAATTATATTTTATTGATTATGCTATTACAGTTGTCCCATTTCTCCCCCATCATTCCCCTCCACCCTTCACACCCCCTCCCACCCACATTCCCCCCTTTAGTTCATGTCCATGTTTCATAAGTTCTTTAGCTTCTACTTTTCCCACACTATTCTTGCCCTCCCCCTGTCTATTTTCTACCTACCGTCTATGCTACATATTCTCTGTACTTTTTTCCCCTCTCTTCTCCCACTCCCCTGTTGCTAACCCTCCATGTGATCTCCATTTTTGTGTTTCTGCTCCTGGTCTAGATGTTTGCTTAGTTTGCTTTTGTTTTAGGTCTGGTTGTTAATATCTGTGAGTTTGCTGTCTTTTTACTGCCATATTTTTTATCTTCTTTTGCTTAGATAATTCCCTTTAACATTTGATTTAATAAGGGCTTGCTGATGATGAACTCCTTGAACTTGACCTTATCTGAGAAGCACTTTATCTTCCATTCCATTCTAAATGACAGCTTTGCTGGATAGAGCAATCTTGGATGTAGGTCTTTGACTTTCATGACTTGGAATACCTCTTTCCAGCCCCTTCTTGCCTGTAAGGTCTCTTTTGAGAAATCAGCTGACAGTCTGATGGGAACTCCTTTGTAGGTGACTGTGCCCTTATCTGTTGCTGCTTCTAGAATTCTCTCCTTCATTTGAATCTTGGCTAATGTAATTATGATGTGCCTTGGTGTGTTCCTCCTTGGGTCCAACTTCTTTGGGACTCTCTGAGCTTTCTGGACTTCCTGGAAGTCTATTTCCTTTGCCAGATTGGGGAAGTTCTCCTTTATAATTTGTTCAAATAAGTTTTCCACTTGTTGCTCTTCCTCTTCTCCTTCTGGTACCCCTATAATTCAGATGTTGGGATGTTTAAAGATGTCCTGGAGGTTCCTAAGCCTCTCCTCATTTTGTTGAATTCTTGTTTCTTCCTTCCTTTCTGTTTGGTTGTTTCTTTCTTCCTTCTGGTCCTTTCCATTGATTTGAGTACCAGTTTTCCTCCCATCATTATGGGTTCCCTGTGCGTTTTTCTTCATTTCACTTATTGTAGCCTTCATTTGTTCCTCTAATTTGCGACCAAAATCAAGCAATTCTGTGAGCTTCCTAATCACCAGTGTTTTGAACTGTGCTTCTGATAGGATAGCTACCAGTGCTATGAGCTCTGCATCTGATAGGTTGACCACCTTCTGGTCACTCAGATGAATTAGCTCTGGGGCCCCGGTCTGTTCTCCCTTTTGAGCCATCCTTGGGTTTTTTTGTTTGTTTGTTTGTTTGTTTGTTTTTGTTTTTGTTTTTGTCTGGTCAAGGCTGTTACATATGAGGGGTGGAGCCTTAGGTGTTCACCAGGGCGGGGCAGCCAGGTCGCTGGGTTGTGATGCTGGATTCTGTGGGGGTCTGACAGAGAACAATGGCACTTGCTCTGCACTCTCTCGTGGATTCCAGTCCCTTCAGCCTCTTTTCCCTTTCAATTGGGCCCTTCTGGTGCTGATTTCCCTGTGGGTGGGCCTGTGCACACTCCAGGACCCCATGGGTCTCCCCAGTGAACTCCACTGTGAGGCTGGGACTCCCTCTCGGCGCCGCAGCCCCTACAAGTATTTTCAATGGGTGCTTTTAGGCTTTGCTTCCCGGCGCTGGGGCCCTGCATTGCATGGTCTGTCTTGCTGCCCGTTTTCACCTGGTTTATCTGTGCATGAATGTGTGTCCGTGGTCTGCCGCCTTGTGCATTCGGCAACACCACTGCCTGTGCGCCTGGAGTGACTGCATGCCTGGGACCACCACCGGCTTATTCCACTGCAATCCGACTCTGCTGGCTGCAGACTCTGCTGGCTGCAGACTCTGCTGGCCACTGACTCTGCCCCTCTTACCAGTCTGAGTGAATCGTTGTTGTCGGACTCCCACACAGTTCAATTTTCTCTCTGTCCTGGTTGGGTTTTCTTTTCCTTCCTTCTTTCTTCTTCTTTTTTTTTTTTTTTGGTCCAGCTACGCCTCCATCTTGGCTGGAAGTCCAGACAGTCATCTTCTCACAGCTTGTGTGGGGGGCCACAGGATACTTGAAGGCAGGACTGCACTGTGGAGAACAACCCATGACACAGGTTTCTACACTGATGCCTTTGTAGGAGCCCTGATGCTGGTTTCCATGCAGTCGTAGAACATGACCTATATACTCAGCTAAATTGTGTTTGAATTTTCATGTGTGGTAGTTTGGGGCTGACTAATTTCTTTCCTTAGCTCTTAAGAAAGAAACTATGAAACAGAAAATTAGGCAATGTGGCATGTGTTGAAAGAAATCATGCTACTGTGTGGTTGGAGTGAGGTAGCTGCTGCCTGGAGACAGATGCCTGCATCTACAGCCTTGCTCATCAGTCATTGGTTCCCTGCCTTGAGGACTTGCCACAAAGCATCCAATGTTCTCTTTATCTGCTGAGACCAGGCAGGACAGTTCTTCAAAGTCAACTTGGAAACGGGCTTAACCTGGTTTGAAGGCTTCCCCATAATTTTTTTTTTTAAAGAACCCAAACTATGGTGGGAGAAGCACTGTTTTGAGGGGATATTACATTTTCAAGGTGCCTTAGTTTGTGTTTCTCTGTCTCTGAGTCCAGTCTTGCCTCACTAAGAAGGTATTTCTGCTGGCATTCTCTGGAGAACAGAAGCTCTCTCCCTGGTTGACTTAAGGGGATGTATGCAGAACACTCTTGCAGCCCTCACCCCTCAGAATGTGAAAATACAAGGTCGAAGTGAACCCAAACTATGTATTAAGTTTATCTTTGCTGTCTCTTCCCACGCTCCCATTTATAGATTTACAAATGTGCAAGACAGCAAATGCATCTCAGTTGTGTTGAATTCCTGCCCTCCAATACTTGACCAGGTTCAGCAGTGACAGAGGCAAGCATAGGTGAGCACAGTGTTTCTCCTCCTAGAAGGGCTGCGCTCTTGTGCACATTCCTCAGGTCTCCTCCAGCTGCTCTGATGCAATATATTTAGGGAACATTAAAACTGGGAGATGCTTTTATAATTTTGTTGCTAGCCCTACTGATGAGTTAAAGGTCTCTTAACAGTTGTGAGCTCAATTAAGGAACTTTCACAGTAACAGTGTTGTTAGCTGAGTAAATACACATTCATTCAGTTAAAAGGCAACTGGGGGGAGAGAAGATGGTGGCGCGGTAAGAGGATGCACATCCCTCTTTCCCCTTCACACAGGAGAAAAACCTGCTCAATTTACAGTGGAACACAGCAAACAGACACCAGAAACACAGCATATTTGAAAACAGGAGATCAAAAACTGCAGTGGACATTGAAAAATTGGACACTTATCTCTTCTTCCTTTCTCTTTTTTTCTTATCTTTTTTCATTCTGCTTTTCTTATTCTCTTTTCATTTTCTTATTTCCCTTTCCTTCTTTTTTCTTTCCTCCTCTTTTCTCTTTTTAAACACATACGAGTGAGACAAAAACAAAACAAAACAAAACAAAAAAACCCCTGTAACTGTGGAAAGACCAGAGTTGGTCCCAAAGAGGGGGCATTTCAACAGCTGAGACACTGGAAGCTGTGAACACCAGGATACCCAAAGGAGACAGAACCACTGAATCTCATAGGCATTCTACCACAGAAGTTCACACCATAAACCCAGGGAAACAGAACAGATCAATTTAAGAAACTGAGCCTAACAAGAAGAACCTCACAAACAATGGGAAGACAAAGAAACAATCCCCAAATGAAAGAAAAGGAGGAAGCCCCAGAAAGAATGTTAATGAAATGGAGGCAACTCAACTATCAGATAGTGAGTTCAAAGCAATAGTAGTCAGGAAGCTCCAAGAGCTCTCAATGAGCTACCAGAAACTACAGGGAAGCTACGAGGAACTCACTGCAAACTATATCAAGATGAAAAAGGAAATAGAAACTATCAACAAGGGCCAAGAGGAAATGAAGAATACAATGTCTGAACTGAAGAACACAGTGGAAGGAATGAAAAGCAGAACTGATGAAGCAGAAGATCGGATCAGTGAGTTGGAGGAACAAGTAGAAAAAAACATCCAGAAAGAGCAAGAAAAGGAAAAGAGGCTCAGAAAGAATGAAGAGGGATTAAGAGAAATACAAGACAATGTGAAACATAATAATATCCATATAATAGGGATACCAGAGGGAGAAGAAGAAGAGCAAGGGATAGAAAACCTATTTGAAAAAGTAATGATGGAAAACTTCCCTAATTTGATGACAGAAAAAGTCACACAAATCCAGGAAACACAGAGTCCCAATCAAGAGGAACCCAAAGAGGTCCACATCAAGACACATCATAATTAAAATGGCAAAATTCCAAGACAAAGAGAGAACCTTAAAGGCAGCAAGGGAGAAAAAGGAAGTAACATACAAGGGAGCCCCGATTAAGTTAGCATCTGACTTCTCAATGGAAACACTCCAAGCCAGAAGAGAATGGCAAGAACTATCCCAAGTAATGAGAACCAAAGGCCTGCAACCAAGACTACTTTACCCAGCAAGGCTTTCAATCAAGATAGAAGGCTGAATAAAGAGCTTCCAAGACAAAAGAAGTGTAAAAGAATACACCTCTACCAAACCAGCTCGGGAAGAGATACTAAAAGGCCTGCTTTAGGGAAAGGAAGGAAAGGAGAAAGAGAGGGAGAGGAACATAGCAATAAAAATGGCAATGAATAAGTACCTATCAATAATAAACTTAAACGTAAATGGATTAAATGCTCCAATCAAAAGGCATAGAATAGCTGAATGGATAAGAAAGCATGACCCACACATATGCTGCCTACAAGAGACACAACTCAGGACAAACGACCTACACAGACTCAAAGTGAAGGGCTGGAAACAAATTTCCAAGCAAATGGACAGGAAAAAAAAAAGCCAGGGTAGCAATCCTCATACCAGACAAAATAGATTTCAAAAAAAAAAGAGCCATAAAGAGAGACCCAGAAGGTCACTTCATAATACTCAAGGGAAGAATCCACCAGGAAGACATAAACATTGTAAATATATATGCACCCAACATAGGAGCACCTAAATACATCAAGAAAATCTTAGAGGACTTCAAGAAAGATATTGACAGCAACACAATTATAGTAGGGGATTTTAACACCCTAATGTCAAAAATGGACAGATCTTCTAAACAAAATATCAACAAAGATATTATGGCATTGAATGACACCCTAGATGAAATGGACTTAAGTGATATATATAGAGCCCTTCATCCCAAAGAAGCTTAATACACATTCTTTTCAAATGCACAGGGAACATTTTCAAAAATAGACCACATGATAGGACACAAAACTAACCTCATCAAATTCAAGAAAATTGAAATCATACCAAGCATTTCCACCGACCCACAAGGGACTGAAACTAGAAACCAACCCCAAGGAGAAAAACCCAAAGTCCTCAAAATCATGGAGATTGAGTAGCATGCTATTAAACAATGAATGGGTCAAGAATGAAATTCGGGAGGAAATAAAAAAGTTTCTGGAAAGAAATGAAAATGAACTCACAACAACCTGAAACTTAAGGGACACAGCAAAGGCAGTCCTGAGAGAGAAGTTCATAGTGATGCAGGCCTACCTAAAAAAGATAGAAACATTTCAAACAAACAACCTAACCCTACACCTACAAGAACTCAAGGAACAACACAAAGACTGCCCAGAGCAAGTAGAAGGAAGGAAATGAACAAGATCAGAGCAGAATTAAATGACATAGAGACTAAAAGCACAATTCTAAGGACCAATGAATCCAGGAGCTAGTTCTTTAAAAAGAAAAGATAAATAAAATCAACAAGCCTTTAAGCAGGCTCATCAAGAAAAAAAGAGAGAGGGCCTAAATGAAAGAGGAGAGATTACAACTGACATCACAGAAAAGACAGGATTGTACAAAATTATTATGAAGAACTGTATGCCAAGAAATTTGAAAACCTAGGTGAAATGGACAACTTTCTAGAAAAATATAATCTCCTAAAACTCAATGAAGAAGAAGCAGAAAGCCTGAACAGACAAATAACAGCAGATGAAATTGAAGCAGTAATCAAAAACCTCCTGACACACAAAAGCCCAGGACCAGATGGTTTCACAGGAGAATTTTACAAAGCACTTAAGGAAGAGCTAACCCCTATCCTTCACAGACTTTTCAAAAAAATCCAAAATGATGAAAGACTACCAAACTCTTTTTATGAAGCCAGCATCATCCTAATCCCAAAACCAGATAAAGACACAACAAGGAAAGAAAACTTCAGGCCTATATCGCTGATGAACATAGATGCTAAAATCCTCAACAAAATATTGGCAAACCGCATCCAACAATACATTAGAAAGATCATACACCATGACCAAGTGGGGTTCATCCCAAGGATGCAATGATGGTACAATATTCGCAAATCAGTAAATGTAATACATCACATAAACAAAAGCAAAGACAAAAATCACATGATCATATCAATAGACATGGAAAAAGCATTTGATAAGGTACAGCACCCATTTATGATAAAAACACTCAGCAAAGCGGGAATAGAGGGAGCATTCCTCAACATAATCAAGGCCATATATGAGAGACCTACAGCCAACATTATACTCAATGGGCAAAAACTAAAATCTTTTCCACTAAGATCAGGAACAAGACAAGGTTGTCCACTTTCACCACTTCTAGTCAATATAGTATTGGAAGTTTCAGCCACAATGATTAGACAAGAAAAGGAAATAAAAGGCATCCAAATTGGAAAGGAGGACACAAAACTATCATTGTTTGCAGATGACATAGTGTACATAGAAAATCCTATAGACTCGGCAAAAAAACTGCTCTACCTAATAAATGAATTTGGCCAAACAGCAGGATACAAAGTCAATATCCAGAAATCAAAGGCATTTCTGTATACCAGCAATGAAACAGCAGAAGCAGAAATCAAGAAAAAAAATCCCATTCGATATAGCAAAAAGAAAAATAAAATACCTAGGAATAAACCTAACCAAGGAGCTAAAAGTCCTGTATGCAGAAAACTACATGACTCTGAAGAAAGAAATCAAGGAAGACACAAACAAATGGAAACATATACCATGTTCATGGATCGGAAGAATTAAAATCATCAAAATGTCCATACTACCCAAAGCAATTTACAGATTCAATGCAATACCTATTAAAGTACCAATGGCACATTTCACAGATATAGAACAAACACTTCAAAAATTTGTACGGAACCATAAACAACCCTGAATAGCTGCTGCAATTTTGAGAAAGAAGAGCAAAGTAGGAGGGATCATAATACCTGATACCAAACTGTATTACAAGGCCACTGTAATCAAAACAGCCTGGTACTGGCATAAAAACAGGCACAGGGACCAGTGGAACAGAACAGAGAGTCCAGAAATAAACCCAAGTCTCTACGGTCAATTAATACCTACTTTTTGACCCAGCAATTCCACTGCTAGGATTATATCCTAGAAACCCTGAAACACCAATCCAAAAGAACCTATGCACCCCAATGTTCATAGCAGCACAATTTACAATAGCCAAGTGTTGGAAGCAACCTTGGTGCCCATCAGTAAATGAATGGATCAAGAAACTTTTGTACATTTACACAATGGAATTCTATGCAGCAGAAAGAAAGAAGGAGCTCCTACCCTTTGCAACAGCATAGATGGAACTGGAGAGCATTATGCTAAGTGAAATAAGCCAGGAAGTGAAAGACAAATACCATATTATCTCAGCTTTAACAGGAACCTAATCAACAAGATAAACAAACAAGCAAAACATAGCCAAAGACACTGAAATTGAGAACAGGCTGACAGTCACAAGAGGGGAGAGGGGAGGCAATTTCAGGGGAAAAGGGGAAGGGTTTAGAGGAACAAGTATAAAGGACACATGGACAAAAACTAGGGGGGGCGGAAATGGGAAGGAGGTGGGGAGGGTTGGGCGGTGGGCTGGGTTGGGAGTAAAAGGTAGAAAACTCTACAAGAACAACAATTAAAATACAATTTAAATAAATAAATAAATAAATAAATAAATGGGAAAAAAATAACTTTTAAAACAGGCAGTACCTAAGTATTTAGGCAGGGCTCATGACCTCTTTTCCCTTAAATTGCCATATTTAATAATGATGACAGCCAACACAAGAATAGCCATCTGGTACAAATGAATCAAAATAATACCTATGATTTGTTTTTTCTTTGTCAGATTGGCAAAAGACACATTTTATGGTGTGCTGTAGAATTTTAGTAATTAGTTTATGTGTGCTGTGAGATGAAGAATGTTAATATTACTGATCTGGACCCTTTGCTATGTGGTCTTATTGTATAGGACTCATTTATAAGTACTGCTGACTGAAGACTGCCCACATTACTTTTTGTTCACAGGAGAAAAGGGAAACCTAGCACACTAGAGACACAGCATGGCAGTCACCCACTTTCGCATTGCCTCCCATTTGCTGTTGTTAATGTGCTGCGTAAAGAAGAAACAACATCATGTAACAGCAGTACCTTCTAAAATTGATGAGTATGGATAGGTAGTTTTAAAATAATTGTAACATGCTCTATGGTCCTGTGAATGTTAATCATTTTGGGGTTTGGTGGAGGGAGGCAGGTTCAAAGATGTAGCTCCTTCATAGAAAAGTTTTCATTTTCCTGAAACTAAAGATTTCAGATGACTACAAATATCAAGTGGGTAGATAATAAAAAATAAGACCTCTTGCATTTTCTGAATCATGAAAATTTTAATTTAGAAGATAATGTTTTCAGCTCTTGCTAAAACAATGATGACATTCTTTTAGAATCAATCACAGTCCTATCCTGGCTGGTGTAGTTCTGTTGGATTGTAGTCCTATAAACTGAAAGGTCAAGGGTTTGATTCTCCATCCGGGCACATGCCCAGTTGTGGGTTTGGTCCCTAGTCAGGGCTCATACTAGAGGCAACTGATGGATGTTTCTCTCTCACATCAATGTTTCTCTCCTTCTCTCTGTCCCTACTGCTTTCTCTAAAATCAATAAGCATGTTCTTGGGTGAGGATAAAAACAAAATAAAATCAATCACCACCCTGAAATACTTATATTCTTTCCTCTCTTCTTCCCTACCTCCTCAGACTCCTATTGAAAGGAATTGTGTCTTTTTAATTCAAATTTAGTAAAACACTGGTTTTCCCACAGAAGTCAATACTACACTTCCTAGGAAGGAGTATTCTTGCCATTTGCAAAGACTGAGAGGTATTTTTCAGCACAGAGCCTGTGGCAATCTGGAAGTCCTGGCAGTGATGAGAGCCTTTGGGGAAAATAAAGCTGAGGTCAAAGACAATGGACACAAGGGCGGGGGCGGGGGTGGGGGGAGGAATGAGAGACCATTGAGTTCTTGTAGAAGAAGTGGGGAAGTCCTGAGAGACCAGAGCTAGGAAGGCAGCTGTCTCTAATAAGAGACCTTAGGGATTTAGTGGGCTCTGAATCCTCAGATACACGTAGGAGGAATAGGAAATGGGATTGATAGCAATACACATCTTTATGTTAATTTCTCCCTTTATGGTGACTTGCTGACCTACTCTAGCACTTTAGATTGCCCTGATATTTGACCTCAGTTAATACTTTAGAAATACAACTTTTATTCTGTCTTTTTATTCTCAAAGTAAGCTGCTTGGAATAGACTAAACTATACCGAACTATAATTTTAGCTCATGGCCTATGAACAGTCTCCCTCTCATAGCATCATGATAACCATTAGCAAGTCTTGCTAACCTAGCTCTCTGCCTCCCATGACCAACTTGACTGGAGAAGTGTTGTAGTCATATCAACATTCTCCCGATCCCACCTGTCCATCATTCTTATAGGAGCTAATGTTGTTATTACTGCTTCATGTTCCCTTTCCATGCTAATGTGTGGTTGCCTGTTGGGCATCATTTTAGCAATATTAAACCATCCTTTACATGAGAAAACACACTCATAATAATGCAACTAATGCCCCCACTGCTCTTAACTATTAATCCCAGGATTATTTTGGGGACTTTGCATTATAAATGTAGTTTAAACAAAACATTAGATTGAGAATCTAATAATAGAATCTAAAAATTCTTATTTATTGAAAAGTATGCTATAACTGCTAATTCATGCCCCTGCACCTAAGAGTGTGGCTTTTTAAAACTTTGGAAGTAGACTCTTGGTCTTAGGAACCAAAAACTTGGTGCAAGTTCAAATAAAACTAGGAAATCTAATTGCCTCCTCAATAATAATTTCACTCCTTCTACTAACCGAACCAGTCATAGTAACTGTCTCTAATATTCAGAAATACATCGTATACCCAAACTGTGTAAAAACTATAATCTCATACACCTTTATCACCAGCCCAATCCCCACTGTAATGTTTACCTCCTCCAGTCAAGAAATAGTCATTTCTAACTGACACTGAATATCAATCAACCTATGAAATGATCACTCAGCTTCAAACTGGACCAATTCTTAGAGGTATTTACTCGTACACCAGTAGCACTGCACCACTTGTCACATGATCAATTATGGAATTCTCAATGTGATATATGCACTCAGATCCAAATATCAATATATTCTTCAAGTGACTTCTAGTATTTCTCATCCCAGTACTAATCCTAGTTCCCACCCACAATCTTTTTCGATTTATTGGCTGAGAAAGAGTAGGAATTATGTCATTCCTGGTAATCTGCTAATGATACAGCTGAGCAGATGCTAATACTGCCTCCCTGTGAACAAACTTACACAACCATATCTGAGATACTGGATTTATTACACCAATAGCATGATGCCTATTTAACCCTAATGCATGAGAATTACAACAGATCTTCTTACTAAACTTTGACAACCCCAACTTCCCCCTAACCAGATTCCTCCTAGCTGCTACCAGTAAATCAGCCCAATTCAGATTACCCACAACTATCCTCTGCCATGGAAGACCTTCCACCTGTCTCAGCACCACTCTGCTCAAGCAGGCATTTCTCTACTAACCTGACTCTACCAACTAACAGAAAACAATCTAATTCAAACAATAATATTATGCCCAGGAGCAGTCAACACAATGTTTATAGCAATCGGTGTCCTCACACAAAACAGCATTAAAAAAACTATAGCTTTCTCCACCTCAAGCCCACTAGGCCTAATAATAATAGCCATCAGCCTTAACAAACTCTATCTAAGCCTTTCTCCATATGTGTACACATGCATATTTTAAAAGCCATACTATTCTTATGTTCAGGGTCTGTTATTCACAGCCTAAATGGCGAACAAGATATTTGAAAGATAGACTGACTGTTCAAAGCACTGCCCTTCACTCTCACCGCACTCATTATTGGAAGCCTGGCACTAACAGGAGTACTTTTCCTAACAGGATTTTATGCCAAAGACCTAATTATTGAAACTGCTAACTCATCATATAGCAACAGCTGACCCTACTAATCACTCTTATCATTGTAACCTCCCTAATAGGAAAATTATATTTAAAACTTTTTTTTACATTAAGCAGTGAGATCTACAATCTTGGCAGCAAACCGCTGGTACTATTCCTTTCCCAGTGTTGAATTTTCTTGATAGAGGCTACAGTCTTTCACTGAAAAGCAAAGTTTTATTCTTACTGTAATCTGATAAGTTACAGAGGACAGATATTAGTACTTCTATTTCCATGTTACACTCACAGCAGGTAATAATCTTGTCCAAGTTTTACAACCCAGTTTAGATGTGGAGCTGGGTACGGAACCCAGTTTTCTTAATTTCTTTCCCTTGGCCACGACATACCTCAGATGCCACAAAACTGGGTTATTTGACCTACAGCCAAAGGACCCCATATTAATTTTATAAAAATGTCATTGTAGCCCTGGCTGCTGTGGGTCGGTTGGTTGGAGCATTGTCCCATAGCCCAAAGGTTATGGGTTGATTCCCAGTCAGGGCGCATACCTAGGTTGCCTGCAGATTGTTGAAGTTCCCTTATAATTACAAAGTAAACCACATTTGTTTAGCTAAGATGTACATAGGAATATGGGTAGCAGTTTGAGAGAGTAAAATATATAAAGGTATTATTTTGTGAATGACTAGTTGAAATTGAATGTGGGGAACTACATTTCTAAATTATTTCTTAAAAATTATTTTTGTGGCAGTGACATGGCCAAGAGGGCAGATGGGAACAGGGCTCCTCAGTGGGGTGGGGCCTCGTCCAGAGTCCGGATAAGAGTTAGAGACGCTGCAGCGGAGCCAATAGCCAGGTCAGGGGACCCGTAGAGTGCATCAAGGTGGCAGGAGGGTGGTGGCAGAGGGCTGGTCCTTGCCCATCCTGACCCTGGTGCATAGGGCCAGGGGCCAACCTCTCTGCTGGCTACAGGAATGTGCAGGAGAAATGAAGACAGCAGTGTCTTTCACAAAAGTCATGAACAAAAATAATCAACATTGTGGAAAATAAGAAATACTTCACCAAGCAAGGCCCACAAATTCCAAGTGCAATGAGCAGCCATGCCAAACTAGATGGATGATGACAGAACGGACCCTGAGTTTGTAAACCTGTGGAAAAGGGGTGCAGAGCAGACAAGTTGCATGCATGAAACAACTGAGCAATGGAACCAAGATCAGGGTCCCAAGAGGGACTGTGCTGGGCCTTAACCTGCCTCTGGTCAATGTGCTGGGCCTTAACCTGCCTCTGGCCAATGTGCTGGGCCTTAACCTGCCTCTGGCTAATATCCAGAGTGATTGGGTAAGTGTGTCAAAGGTGTCCATCACTGACCCTTGAGGTATATTAACCCTAGAAAGAAATGTGTCCTCTCCACCAGACCCAGGGTGCTGAGGACTGTGAGGGTTACTCAAAAAGCTACCTGTGGTCAATGGGTGACTGGGCTAAGCCCTAATGTGCCAAAACATACAGTCGCACTAGGGTCAAAGCCCCTCTAGTGAGCTCACTGCCTCCTTCCCTTCATCTAGTTACCATGGACGCTTGGCTAGAGAGATGCTAACATTCCACATTGTGAGCTGTTGAAGAGGAAAGAGTGAAGGTATTTGGGAGCATTGTACTGTGCTGAGTTGGTATGGGAGTCCACTGCAGAGACTGGTGAAGATCAGGTACCACAGTGCCCACCACTGGGACCACAGTGAAACTGCACTCTGGAGGACCCACCACCGTGACCATGGAGACCCTGAGACCTGGAGCATGCACCACTGGGACCATGGAGCTGCAGAGGTCTGGAGTGCCCACCACCAGAGCTACAGTGCTGCTGAGATCCAAAGCAGGCACAAGGACAGCAACAGTAGCACTGAAGTCCAGAGCACACACTATGATGAACATGGTGCCTCAGAGAACCGGAGCACACATGACCTGAACCACGGTGCTGCTGAGGTCTGGAGTGTGCAACAAAAAAACCAAGGTGCCTCTGACGTACAGAGCACACATACCTGGGACCACAGTAACCATGAGGTCTAGAGCGCAAACCAGAACCTTGGTGCCACTCGTGGCAGAAGGAATGACTGGGATGTTCATGCCACTTGACACCAACCCAGCCAGTATCCTGGTGAGCTGGGACCCACGAGGATTCTGGACAATGAGTGCTGATGCCAGGCTCAGATCCCAGGAACCAGGAATACTTCCTGAAAGGGAAGACTGTAGTAGCTCCACCTAGATTGCGTTTTCCTTTAATAAATCCTGCTTTAAAGGAAGAAAAGCCAACAATGGCAGTGATGGGGCTTATAAAAAAGACAATGGAAATGATGAAGCTGGACCACCAAATGAGACAGACTCAAATCTAACAAGAATTAGTAATGGAGGAAGCCCACCTGCTAGTCGATGAAAAGTTATCATTTCAGGCAAACACTAAAGTCATGATAGCAAACTTGAGCAATGAAGCTAAGAAGTATTGAAGGGAAATTGAAATTCCATGCAACAAATATGCACAAGAAAGCAGTGAGATGTTACCAATGAGACAAGAATCAGCCTCCAAATAAGAGAAACAAACTTCTGAGCTTCAAACAACACATTTCTTAGAGAAAGAAAAGATAGTCTCCAACTTCCAGCAGCAATGGCAGGCAGTGCGGGACATTTCACTGGGAAGGGAGAAAGAGTACAGAAAACTGCAAGACAATACAGGAGGAGCTAAAGAAAGCCCAAGCTGAGACAGCTGCAAAGTCCTAGGCCCAGAACCTCCAGGAAAAAGCATTACTGGAGAGGCAACTGAATAAGCCTGCCATGAGCATGCTGGGGGAGAGAGAAGAAAAAGAGCTGAAAAGGAAAGGCCAGGCCTTGGAGGTGGCAGCAGAGAGGCATGCCTCTCAGCTGAGCTGTCTCAAACATAGAGCCTGTACTCACACAGAGAGTTCCACCAGCAGTCCCAGCAGCACCAGGAGGAAAAGACCCTCCACCCCTAGTTATGAAGCAGCAGCTGCAGCAGGAAAAGTGGTGGTCTGCAAAGAACTGATATGAGGACAGGCAGGAACAGGAGTGCAGGAAGAGCTCACTGGCTGATGAGCCAGAATGCCCGTTTGAAAGACTAGAATCCAGCAGCAGCTCAGAACCTTAGGTACCAGAAGACCTGCACAGCAGACGGGGATTCCGGAGGAGCTCACAGGCTGAGGTGCCAGAAGACCTGCACAATAGGTGGGGATCCCGGAGGAGCTGACAGCAGGGTGTTCCAGGGTCTTGAAGAAGTTTCTCCTAGATATTTTCTGACTAGCTTCCCTTAATTATGTTTTTCTTTAATTAGCTCCTGTCAATAAACTAGATATTTTTCAGATCGCCAGATTATGTTCCACCACCAAGCACTCATATATGAAATCAGTTGGCGGGTTCTCCCCTGGAGGAGTGGTACTGTGAGTTTTTCCTGTTGGTAGGAATTCCTCTGCACACCTGCTAGAGGCGTCAGCTGCTTAAATACCTCTGGCACGTGGAAAGGAAACGGGCCTGTGAAGGGGACAAATACTAAGGATGAGCAAGCATCACCTGAGTTTTGGTGCTGTGAACTGTATTCTGGGTAAGGAATGGCTATGGAAGGCCATGTGGCTAGGATTGGGTAGGGATCACGCATGGTTTGAAGGCCACAGTTTGCAGCATTGGTTTGCAGAAGAAAGGACCCCAAAACCTCCTTGTGAGATGGAATGTAGGTTCAAGTTTTGTTTTTATGTTCATAGGTTGCCTGCATTCTGTCAGTAATAGTTCTAGGCCTGTACATTTGGGCCAATAAGCACAATTCTGGGCTGGCTGCTGGAGGGAGCCTACTGGGTAGGATTTTGGCAGACTGGAGGATGTATTGCCATATGCTCAAGGTGGTATTGATTTGTTATTGCAATATTGTGTGGCCTATGTACATTTTAGATTTTGGGAAACGGTGGCCTGTGCTTGGTTCCCTAGATTCCTGTAGCAGTAAGTAATTGTAACAGTATTGCCAATGGTTACAGAAATGGTATGAAATCCATTATGGCAAGGGAGTTATGTCACTACACAATAGGATTTCAGCAGAGATAGAGATCCGCTTGATGGTGCAGAGAAGGGAAGGGGCCTTGAAACCTCTTTCTGATAGTAAGGCACAGAAGGAAAGGAAAATGAGTAAATAAACCTCATCAATGCCCTGAACCCAGGGGACTCAGGGTTGGTGGCAGGAGAACCTCACCCATCACTAGCTCCTTTGCTGGCTATTCCTGGAAGGGGGCCCACTGAGCCAATGGCCCCAACCCTGCATGATAACGGATGGGTCTCCTCCTTGAAGACCCATCAGGGCACCCAATTTGGCCACGGAGCCTCTGTATTTGGAGCAAGGCAGTTTCCTTGGCAGCAGTGCCCTATAGGAGGAAAAACTTAGGAAGGCCAGCCCGCTGGCTGCTATTGGGCCCATACTCTGTTCTCCACTTCAGATTTATTGAATTGGAAGAATTCCAGCCCCTCTTAGAAGGAGTATCCTCAGAGAATGGCAGATCTTATTGCCTCCATTTTTGTCACTCATCATCCAAACTGGGCAGACGTAGAGGCTCTCCTTAACATCTTGTTAACTGCAGATGAAAGATGGCTGGTTATAAATAAAGCAAACAGAGAGTCCCAGTGTCTCCAACCAACAGAAACCCAGCTGGGGCAATTCCCTTGACAGAGCCTGAATGGAATTCAAATGGTGGGGGCCTAGCCTTCCTGCAACATTACAGAAAGTGCATACTGGAAGAGCTTAAGAAAATGGGTGCTCAAGCAAAAGAGCCTGAATATGATACAAGTCCTTAAAAAAAAAACAAAAAAAAAAAAAACAAATGAAGACACTACTGAATGTTTAGAGAGGACCTACTAGGTCCACCAGGAAGCACACTGGTACTGACCCATAGGCACCATAAAACATGCAGATGATGAACGTGACCTTTATTGGACAAAGTGGCCTGGATATTAGAAGGAAACTCTAGAAGTTAGATGGGGCATTGGGAATGAATCTCTCTCAGCTGGTAGACATAGCCTTTGAGGTCTACAACACCCAGGAAGCAAGGAAGATAAAGCAGGCCATGGTGTTCTTAGAAATAATGTAGTGAGGCCAGAAGAAGAGGAAAGATTCTAAAGGGAAAAGGGGAGGCCCACTAGGCACCCATCAATGCACCTACTTCAAGGAGGAGGGACACTGGAGAAGAGAGTACCCAAAATTCAAAAGGGAAAGTATAGATAAAAAAATGTCACTGAGAAATGCTAAAAAGGCGAGGGGAGTCTGATGACAAATGCGGAGGCCCAGGGGCTCCCTTGGACATTTCCTGACCTATTACCATTTCCTCACAGGAGCCCCAGGTACAATTAATGGTGGGGAACAAGCCAGTTGATTTCCCTTTAGATATGGGAGCTACATATTTGTTGTTGATTATGAAATTAACTAAGAAAAGTTTGGATGCAGTAACAGTTACTGGAGTGACTGGACTACAAAAACAGGCATTCCTTCAACCCCTGGAATGCCAGCCTGAGGATCAGAGGGTTGCACATAGTTTTCTCTATGTGCCAGATCATCCCATTCCAGTTTTGGGCCGAGGCTTACCTTGCAAATTAAATGCACAAATAACTTTTTCTCTTGAAAAGCAGCAATTATGTATAGAGGTCCTACTGAAACATGCTCTCCCACTGACTTGCCTGGAAGGTTCTGGAGGTGAACTCTTCCCACCTGGGTTCTATGAATAGGTTGGTCAAACCATTGGGTTGATGGCACCACAGGTAAAGTGATAATGTCCAACCCATAAAAATTAGCTTAAAAGAGGGGGTGTGAATTTCACAGAAGATATGGTACCCCCTCAAAAAAGAGGCTTTAGAGGGGATTTGGCCAGTATTGCAGAAATATTTAAAATTGAGGCTAATCTGGCCATGCCAATCTCCCTATAACACTCCCATTTTGCCAGTCCAAAAGCCCCACTCTGATGAATATTGATTTGTACAGGATCTTCCATCCATAAATGACATTGTTCAGGACATTCATCCTATGGTGTGCAACCCCTGTACTCTGTTGATCATGGTGCCTGCAGATAGCATGTGGTTTTCAGTCCTAGACTTGAAGGATGCCTTCTTCTGTGTCCCAATAGATGAACAGGCTCAGGTCCTGTTTGCCTCTGAATGGCACAACCCACAGACAAAAGCCACGCTTCAACACTGCTGGACTGTGCTGCTACAAGGATTGAAGAACTCCCTGAATATATTTGGAGAAGTATTAGCCAAGGACTTAAGGGATATTCAATTGAGATGAGCAGTTCTTCTGATCTCAACATATTGCTAACTAGTAGTACCTATGTGGGGCAGATACTGGCCTGCAGTGTCCGAGTCATTAAGTATGAAATAAGACATTCGCACAGACTACCAAGTCTGGTGGAGGAAAAGGGACAGAATGACTTTTCTCTCAAGGGGAGCAAAAGCCGTGGCCCTTGTCATGACAGCCTTTATTGGCTTTTCCCCCACATTACATGATGGTCCTCATTTACTATGCATAGGTTCACTTCAGGTGGTTACCTTTTACAGACAACAAAGGAGCCAATGCCGCTAATCACATCACAGAAAAAGGATATTAGCAAATGAAAAGGGAAAAGTGGTTGAATGAGTTACACTCATCCTAGGAAGGTTTAGCATGGATTTTAGGAAGTTACAGTAAGCACTTGCTGTCTCAATTCAGGGTGAGGGAGTTTTAGCAAAAGCAAGTCTCAAAGTGGCCTAGGTACAATGCAGGCCTGATTCCCCACGGGAGAACCTATCCGTGGGCGTGGGTCCTGTGCATCTCCAAGTGGCAGCTGTGTCCATGCCATGCAGAATGGTCTCCTACACCTACAAGGACTGTTTGCTCAACACCATCACAGTCCTAAATCTTTGGTAAAAAGGGGTATCTCCTCACAAGGCCCAGATCTGAAACAGGAGGTGGCATACCTAGGATTTCAACTGAAACAGCACTAAGAACTTGATGGAGGATAGAAAACAAGCCATTGCTACACTAAAAATCCCAGAAAACCAAAGGCATCTTCATGGGTTCTTAGGATCTGCCAAATTTGAATTCCAAATTTTGGACTCATAGCAAAACCACTGTAGAATTCCCTGAAAGGACTGGACTCTGAATCTTTCAAATGGATAAGGGATTGTCAGGTAGTATTTGATATCTTGAAGGAAAAGCTAGTTTTGGCTCCCACACTAGGATTGCCCAATTCACAAAAGCCTTTCGAATTGTATGTTCATGAAAGGCAGGGGATTGGACTGGGTTTACTAACCCAGAATCTGGAAAACATTCCAAAACCCATCGCCTATCACCCAAAGAAGTCAGATCACATGTCAAAGGAATGGCCACTATGTCTTTGAGCGGTGGCAGCTACTTGTGACATCCTACAGGGAGCCGAGAAGTTTACTTTGAGAAAAACTACTATGGTATTGGTACCATACCAGGTCTTAACTCTACTGGAATAGAAAGGAGGGTATTGGCTGATGGCAGGGAACATGGAAAAATACCAGACCATTCTGTTGGACTACCCAAATGTTACCTTGCAGACTACTACAACTTTGAATCCGGCCACTTTGTTCCCAGACATGAAGGAAAACTCAGCCCTCCAGCATGACTGCTTGGAAATTATTGACCAAGTGAATTCTAGCAGCTGGATCTACTGCACCAACTATTGGTGGCACCTGACTGGGAGCTGTACATAGATAGGAGCAGCTTCATGGACAACAGCCAATGATGAGTCAGGTATGCAGTAGCATCATAGATAAGGTAATAGAAGCCCAAACCCTTGTGCTGTGAACCTCAGCACAGAAGGCTGAACTGATGGCCATCAGAAGAGCCTTAGTGCTGTCCCAGGGAAAGGAGATTATCATCTACACAGACTGTAAATATGCCTTCATGGTAGTCCATGCCCATGAAGCAACATGGAAGGAGAGAAGACTCTTAACCGCGGGAAACAAGGATGTTAAACATGCAGAGGAGATTTTACAATTGCTAGAGGCAGTGGAGCTACTCAGCCAGGTTGCCATAATGCACTGCCCAGGACACCAAAGGGACAGTTACTGAATGACCCAGGGAAACCAAAATGCTGATAAAGCAGGAAGACAAGCAGCTGGAGGGCTGCCATGCTCAGGGGTTTTGATCCTCTGCTTGGACTTGCAAAGTTTAAACCTCATTACACAAAAGGAGATGAAGAATGGGACTGTGAATGGGGATTCATTAACATTGATATCAATTTCATATAGAAGATCAACACTCAGGGCATGATCTTACTTCCCGAGGCTCTAGTGTATCCCATCCTCAAACATTTATACGAAGGGACCCATTATGGCAGGGATGCTTTGGTGGACCTCATTAGGCCACATTTGAAGAGCTCCCATTTGCCAAGGAGCATTCAGAGGATTACACAAGCCTGTCAAAGACAATCCTAAAACACAACACATCCCAGCAAAAAGTGTGTAAAATATAAAGGGTTGTGTTCATTTGAAGATTGGCAAGTAGACTATACCAATGCCTAAAACCAGAGGGAACTTCAAATTTTTATTAGTTTTTTTGTGGATACTTCTTTAGATGGGTAGAGGTATACCCAACTAGGACTGAGAAGGCAACTGAGGTAGTGAAACTTCTACTTAAAGAAATAATAGCCAGGTTTGGACTTCTTCACATTATTCAGAGTGATGGTGGACCATCATTCACTTAAGAGATCTCCTAGACAGTTGGACAGGCATGGAAAATAAGATGGCAACTACATACATCTTAGAGACCTCAAATATGGGAATGACTGAGAAAATAAATCACACAATAAAGAAGACCCTTGCCAAAATATGCCAGGGAACACATCTGAAATGAGACCAGGCATGTCCCATTGCTTTGCTCCAGATTAGGGTAGCACCCAGAAGTGGTTTTAAATTAAACCCTTTAGAAATAGTTTATAGTAGACTTCTGGCCAAGATATAGGCACAGGTAGACACACTGTACCTCCTTGCACAATCAAAAGAAGGACAACAACAAATTTACAAAAAAACAAAAAACAACCTGAATTGACAGAAAATCAAACTGTATGAAAGTCCGACAACCAAGGAGTTAAAGAAACATTCATACAGACCAGTAAGCTGGGCAGAGAGGACTCATGGCAAAGAAGTGGCTGAAGGACCGGGGAGGGCAAGATAGCAGCTGGTAGAGTGGGCAGTTCCACATTTGAGTGCAGATAAACTGGGAGGAAAAACTGGGGAGTGAGACAGACCATGCAACCCAGGTTCCAGTGTGGGGAAATAAAGCCTCAAAACCTCTGACTGAAAAAAACCTTTGAGGGTTAAGACAGAAGGAGAAACTCTCAGCCTCATAGGAGAGTTCATTGGAGAGACCCACAGGGTCCTAGAACATACACAAAACCACCCACCTGGGAATAAGCACCAGAAGGGCCCAGTTTGCTTGTGGGTAGCAGGGGAAGTGACTGAAAGCCAGCAGAGAGCTGAGCAGGCAGCATTGTTCCCTCTCAGACCCCTCACCCACAGAGAGCATCACAACACAGCCACGTAGGTTGCCCTGCCCTGGTGAATACCTAAGGCTCTGCCCCTTACTACATAACTGGTACTCCAAGACTCCCCCCCCAAAAAAATGCCCAAATGGAAGAACAGATCAAAGCTCCAGAAAAAAAATACAACTAATGACAAAGAGATAGCAACCTATCAAATGCACAGCTCAAAAACACTAGTAATTACCACGCTCACAGAATTGATTGAGTATGGTTGCAAAATAGAGGAAAAATGAAGGCTATAAAAAGCAAAATAAAGGAAAATGTACAGGGGACCAACAGTGACAGGAAGGAAACTAGGACTCAAATAAATGGTTTGGACCAGAAGGAAGAAATAAACAGTCAACCAAAACAAAATGAAGAGACAAGAATTCAAAAAATTGAGGAGAGGCTTAGGAACCTCCAGGACAACTTTAAACATTCCAACATCCAAAGCATAAGGGTGCCAGAAGGAGAAGAGGAAGAGAAAGAAATTGAAAATTTATTTGAAGAAATAATGAAGGAAAACTTCCTCAATCTGGCAAAGGAAATAGACTTCCAGGAAGTCCAGGAAGCTCAAAGAGTCCCAAAGAAGATGGACTCAAGGAACCACGCACCAAGGCACATCATCATTACATTTCCCAAGATTAAAGAGTGATGCAGACCCCGGCTCATGGGGTCTGCCACATTGTGGATGAGATATGAGACAAATTCACACAGACTACCGAGTCCTGTGGAGGAAAAGGGGTGGCATGGCTTCTCTCTTAAGGGGAGAAAAAGCCTTGGCCCTTGCCTGGACAGGCCTTTATTTCTTTTTCTGGGCACATTATGTGATGGTCCTCATTTACTATGCACAGGTTCGATTTAGGTGGTTACCTTTCACAGAAAACAAAGGAGACAATGCTGCTAAGCACATCACAGAAGAAGGATATTTGCAAATGGAGATGGAAAAGTGGTTGAACTGGTTGCACTCATCCTTGGAAGTTTTGGCATGGATTTTAGAAAGTTACAGTAAGCACTTGCTGTCTCAACTCAGGGTGAGGGAGTTTTAGCAAAAGCAAGTCTCATAGCAGTCTAGGTACAATGCAGGCCTGATTCCCCATGGGAGAACGTATCCGTGGAAGTATTCCAAGTGATGAAAGGCAAGGACCTACATCCAAAATTACTCTATCCAGCAAAACTATCATTTAGAATGGAAGGACAGATAAAGTGCTTCCCAGATAAGGTCAAGTTAAAGGAGTTCATCATCACCAAGCTATTATTATATGAAATGTTAAAGGGACTTATCTAAGAAAAAGAAGATGATCAAAAATATGAACAATAAACTCACAAGTACTAAAAACTGAACCTAAAATAAAAACAAAAACAAAAACAAAACTAAGCAAACAACTAGAACAGGAACAGAATCACAGAAATGGAGATCACATGGAAGGTTATCAGCAGGGAAGGGAGGAATGAGGAGAAAAGTACAGGGATTAAGAAGCATAATTGGTAGGTACAAAACAAACAGGAGGAGGTTAAGAATAGTAAAGGAAATGGAGAAGCCAAAGACTTATATGTACCTATGGGCAAGAACTAAGGGGTGAGGGAATGTGGGTGAAAGGGGTGTACAGGGCAGAGGGGAATAAAGGGTGGAAATGGGACAACTGTAATAGCATAATCAATAAAATATATTTAAAAAATTTTTTTAAAAAAGAAATAGTTTGCAGTAGACCCATCCAAATCTCGGTTCTGGGAGCAACCCCCCTAGATTTGGAGCATGAGTATAAAATTAAGCACTATGTATAAGAGTTAGGGAAAACACTAACCATTCTGCACAAATTTGCTCATTGCAGGTCTGCCTACTCATCTAACACGCACTTACATCCATTCCAACCAGGGGACCGAGTCTTATTAAAGACTAATCAAGGCCTAAACAGTAGTTAGACAAACAATGGACTGGTACCTATGATGTCCTACTGATGATACATTCTGCTCCGAAGCTTGCAGGAATTAAACCTTGGATCCACCACACACAAATAAAACAGGCACTGTCTGAGGTGAATTCAAATCCTGCTGTTGTGTTTGATAATACAAAGGAAAGCTGGACCTACACTCCAGAAGGAGATTTGAAAATTTTGTTTTGGAAGAAGAGAGCAGGCCCCAATGCAAAGTGACAATATCCCTTTGCTTTATTTTTGTGTTTGCAGATTTAGGGATGTTTAGCTGGCAGATACTGAGTTTGAGTGTGGTCAGTCCCATTGTTAAAAAGGACAAGTACTGAAAGTGAGTTATGCTTATTCCTGAGTGAGTAAGAAAATCTATGAAGGTTGCAGAAGGTGTGTAGAAAGTTGTAAGGCATTTAGAAAGCCAGAAAACAAAAATGAAATAAATAAAAAAAAGGTTTCTGAAGGCTGAAGAGGAAATAGAAGAATGTGGATTTTTTTTTTTTTTTTTGAAAGGGGAGAAAACTCAGTGCTTGGATCGAGTTATTTTCTGCTTTAGGTTTTACTTTATTTCTTGCTTTCTGATCTTTTGGGAACTTGAGGATCTTAACCATTTTGTTTACATTGGGAATCTGCTGTCTCTGCCCTTTGGGGCTTTGTGCCATTTGGACCTAAGAAAGGTTGTCTGGGGCCAAGTAGAGCCAGCTGGGGTGAGAGAGCATGTCTCTGACATGAGACCAGTTGATGGGAGGTCATGTTTCTGCCAGGAGACCATTGGATGCACTGGTAGGTGAGAGAGGTGCCTCTACCACTGGCACTTCATATCATTGGTACCAGGTAAAATCCAGATCATCTAGGTCAAACTCCAGGTCATCTAGGTTTTCTCCTGTGTTAATTTTTAGGAGTTTTATAGTAGTACCTTTCACATTTAGGCCTCTGATCCATTTTTGAGCTAATTTTTGTGAAGGCTGTGAGTTCTAGGTCTAGATTCCTCCTCCTCCCTCTCCT
>PVKU01007789.1:0-82282 GCA_004027475.1 Anoura caudifer
TCGCACGTGCGGTCCATCTGTCTTTCTGTGCCGGTGTAGAGACCGTACCCCCCAGGAAGGGCAGGCAGGCTGGGCGCTAAGCACCACGGGGCAGGAACGGCCCTGTTATCATCAGCTGCGTCCCGGCCCCTCCTGTCGGCTCTGCTCCCCTCACACCCTGTACTCCTGCTCTTGACCATGGGAGACATTTCCGGTAGAATCTGGATAACGTGTTTTACACGGTTCCCCCCCCCCCACGTGTTGTCCCAGGGGTCAGGCTGGGTCCCCTGCTCTTGGGTTAGAGTGGCGTCTTCAAGTTGGAGGCTCCCTGGCCGAAACGATGGGCCGGCGCCCGTGGCTGCATGTCCCGAGTCGCTCTGAGCAAGCCCAAGTGGTGTCCGGTTTCTCCGTGAGAAAATGGAGCCTCCCGTGAGGACACTGTCCCGTGTCTTCTCGTGCATGTGCGCTGACCCTTCGCCACGTGACGTGCCTACAAGTGCAGTCACTCTGTCGAACAGCGTTGGCCCCTGCGAGTTAACGAGAGAACTGGCAAATGGCTTTCTCCATCTTGGTTACGCCAAGTCAACCAGAACTGTTCAGGGCTTCTGGTTTCCGGTTTCCTGTCGTTGCCGCCACCCACGCTCCTCCACCGCATCCTCGGGCAGGCCCCGTCTGAGCCTCCCGGTCCATGGGTTAACTAACTCCCACCGCCATTCGAGGGAAAAACCCACTTTGCAGACGGAAAACCGAGGCACACACTTCTGTGTGACTGAGTGTTCTTTATTTTCTGAGGACCCTTCCCTCCCCGCGTTACTTACTTCATTTCCACAGTAAGTAAACTTGACATGATGAAGTCTAAATTTTATCTGCTTCTATACTCTTCTCTCCCACAACATAAGGACCTCAGAAGGTTTTAATTGTATGAACTCCCAATAGTTTATGTTGCTGTGGTTTATTACTATTTTTTTGTTGTTTTTATATGAGTGAAAATTAGTCACTATTGTTGCTGGATTTATAGCCCATGTCTATTAGCAGCATCTCTGTTTGCACACGTCTGTGCTCACCATTGTTTGCACACATCTATGCTCACCGTTGTTTGCTTTTATTTCAGCAAATCCTTTAGGGTTTGATTTGCTTCTTGGCCATTTTCTCTCTCTTTCTCTGATTCATGCTGTATCTTTAGCACTGACTTTCAGTGACTGATTCTTTCTTCAGCTTTGTCTAAATGGTTAATTAATGCATCCATTTAGTTTCAATTTCAATATCTTTTTTTTTCATTTCTAGAAGTTCTGTTTTTGTTATTACAATTTACTTCTTTTGGCCCATGAAATTGTTTCTAAGTCCTATTGAGTTTTACCTATTGTTTTATTCTGACTTTGATTATTTTAACACCTTAAATTTACTTCTTTTCCATTTTTTTTCTGATGTCTTTAGGTGTCAAATTATTGCAAATAACTGTTGAGCCTTCTGCTTTGTTTGGAACAAAGCTTCTGTTGGTGTGTTTAAAACGCTTCCCCGGGCACTCGTTTTCTGCAACAAGCATCGTATCCCTCTGGCTCGGGCTAAGGAAGGTCCTGCTTGCCCTGGGCACGCGGCCTCTCACCAGGCTGGGGCACTTGCACGTGGAATTCTCTCTCTGAGGATTTGCGTACCACGAAGGCAGCTCGACGCATTCTCTCTACCCATGTGCCGTTCCGATGTGGGGTTAGGTTTTTCGCATGGACCTTTCTCTCCCGCAAAAATCTCTGCACAGAGATACACTTCTTTGCAATCTTGACCAACCAGGTAGGGAGCCTCGGGAGGGTCATTTGAGAAGGGCCTTATGCAAATGTCTCAGGGTCAAAATTCTACCCTCTGGGTCAAAACCTGGCTCCCAAGCCCCAGAAGTTGCAATTTTCGAGTCATCAGTCCGCCCGCTCCGTCCGTCACCGGGCCAGGGGTCATTTCAGTCCCACCACTTAGGGGCTCCGCTTTCAGTTCCTGCTGGGTTTCTGGAAACTGGTTTTTCACTTTTTTTCCTTGTGTAATATATTATATATTTAACTTCGTTTTATTTAGCATTTCGATTGACTTACCTAGCATTAGGATTTCGATAATAGCTTGGCCCGCTCTGCGGCTGGAACTAGCAGTGTCTGGAAGGATTGAGTGGAGCGTGGGATGGGAGTTTGTACGTGTCCTTGAAAGCCAGCCAGCCAACTCAAAGGTCGTTCTCTGGGCTCCGTTCACAGGGTGGTGATGGGCGACACTGCCTTGTCTAACGGTGTCAGCTTTGGGCGGCACCCCGGGGGGCCCTGACTTGCCGTGCGCTGTGCTCTGGGACAGTGCTTCCCGCAGTGACTTTGTGGGGTGTCATACTGCAAACAAGATTTCATGTTTACATCTGTTTGGAAGAGGGTGGATTGACCCTGTTTGAACGAGTTTGCATATTGCGGGGCTTCTCAGAAGGAAGAGGCAAGCAGCTGCTGTAAGCCTCCCTCCCAAGCACCCAAGGGAGCGGGCAGGGCCCGGGTCTCAGCCTGAGCGGTAGGTGGGGACATGGGGCAGGAGCTGCCTCTCCGGTTTGGTTCCCGGCACGCGCCTGTCCTTTCAGCACGGACTCTCCTTAATTCAGGTACAATTTTAGGAAAACAGCCCTGTGATCTACGTGGTAGGGACTCATTGACGTCATCAGACCACCATTTAAATTTTGGATTTATCTCAGGCCAGGTGCCCTATGAGGGAAGAGCTGCAAATGGAATGTTTCCTATTGTCAAGGTCAGGATCAGAGTGTTTGCAATAACAGCTACGCCCGCTGCCCGCCTTCCCGGCGCCGCGCCTGCCCTCCGCAGGCCGCGCAGACCTGGCTCAAGTGCGCGCAGGGGGCCACAGCCCGCCCTGCCCTGCGGGCGAGCAAGCCCAGACGCCAAGGGCCACCTTCCTCTCGGCTGCTGCTTTCAACTGGCTTTTAAAATCCTGACAAGATGGGAACGGACTCCCTAGGCTCTGAACTGAAGGCCAGAGCGCGAGACGGAGGCTGTGGTCCAACTGCAGCCCATTTGCCAGACGGACGCCCCCTCTGCGGACGTGCAGGTGTCCTGGGCTCCAGACGGGCGGGTTGGCCTCTCCGAGATGGAGGATGGAACCTCATTACCTGGGATCCCTCTTCCTCACCCTTTGAATGTGGGGCCATTAGGGCGACGAAGTGGAGTCATAGAGGTGAAGTTCCTCGTGCAGCGTGGAAGCCGCTTTCATTGCGACCGGAGCACGGTTTTGTTCTGCATTCCTTCTAACGAGGGTCCAGGCGCGGGGGCAGCCTGCTGCCTGGGCCCCCGCTGCGCCGGTGGTTGGCCACGGGCGCGGCGCCGCCTCCCCGCGTCGGTCCAAGGACCAGAACCGAGCGCTTTCCGCGGCCCGGATCGGCCGGGCCTACTTTCAAAGTAAACGTAAATATCCTTCCCTGCCAAATGTGTCCATGGGAATGTGTGAATTTCTGCCCGTGGAAAGATTCGTCTTCAAGGAGTGTTACCGAATTTTATTGTCTTTCCCCTGCCAGACAATCTCAAGGTTCTTTATGATTAAAACAATGTTTTCCAGGAGGGCGCTGCACCTCGCTCGGTCTGTGAAAGGGCCCAAACAAGTCTGCGCGCCCTGAGTCTGTTGAACGACCGGGGTAATAAATATTTCTGTATTTGTTTGCGGAGGCCATCTGAGCGGTCAGGCACATTTGATTTAGGCTCGGCTCCCTTGGAACAAACACGTTTCCTCTTCCTCTGACCACTATCGTGTTTTTCCAAGGGCCCGGGCCCCCAGGGTTAGCTCGTCTGCTGTGCTGGGAAGCACCATGTCCCCCTTCAACCAAATAGGTGGGAAAACCGGAGCAATGCGGGAAGACGGGCTCTGCCCCGAACAGTGCCTGCCCGCTCATCCATTCATTCATTCACCGGGCGCCGGGCCAGTCAGCTCGGACCTGTGCAGCACCCAGCACGGGTGCCTGCTTTAACAGGCCTCACGCTCCAGTGGGAAGGCAGGCTGAAGCAGGCAGCCTCTCGCTGCACTTACTCCTTTGTTAGGGAGCTTCCTCGCGCCCTCTGCGGCTTTGGCCCACGACGCTCTTGGGGAAGAAATGGAGGGCCTCACGGAGTACTTGCCGGTGGCCTCATCGGGGGTTCAGCGTGCCGTGGCACGAAGGGGCCCTGGGCCACCGGCTGGCTGTCCACTGGTGCAGGACAAGACAGCCTGGCTGTGTGCGCAGGTAGCTCAGATGCGGCTGAGCTTGGAGACGAGAACTGGCAGAGGAAAGTGCTGCACTTTTCCGTTGAGAGTCAGGTGGTAGCAAAGAGTTGGGCTGACATTTTACAAAGGATTGAGTGTAGATCTGTGGAAAGAATATCTAGAAATTGTGAGAAATTTCAGACCTTGTCCAAGGAGGTGCTGGGTAAAATGCTGCTGAGACGGGTCATAGGGTCGGGGGAGAGGGGGCTGCGGAGGGTCCGGCGAGGGGTCCCCGGCCCTGGGGCTCTCTGGCTCCTGTTCCTGCCCGTCTGCCATCAGAACATGTCTGAGTGGGTGTCTCCAGCTTCGACCGGTTGCAACATTCATTTCCTCTCCCGTTCGCCGCAGCTGGATCTTGCATCTTGTCTTTCTTAGAAGTGTTTGATTTTTCTCACAACATTTTCCATTTTTATCTATTACGATCTATCTCTTCCTGTCACAGCCGGAAATGTGACACCAGGATTGGGCAACTCTCTGGTCTCTTTCTCTCGGGCACAGTCTGAAACAAAAGGTCTCCCGCCCACCCGGTGTCTCTGCAACATTTTCTCTCCTCCGACTTTCTAGTGCTGTGGGGACAAAGTAACGTGTTTACTCTGAAGAGTAAAGCGTTTTTCTGAAGCCGCCTTTGCACGGCACTGGTCCCACTCGGTCTTTGCGGTGTGCTAAACCATGCACGAGTCATGGGACATTTTTGGCTTTAATTGCTGGTTAATTAGTTGGGTATTCTTTATTTTTTTTTTAGGGAGGGGCACAGTTACCAGTTTTGTTTATTGTAAAGTTCTGCTTATTCTAACAACACTGACTTCCTATCTAAAGTAGCAAGTAAAAGAAAACACACAAAGAAAAGGAATGAATTTGGATTTTACTGTGAAGAGCCTGAAGCGCACAAGGAATTGTCAGAGGGGCGGCACATCAAGCCAGCAGAGAGGTGGGCTGCCGCTGCCCGTGACCCTGTGCCAGGGTCCTGAGGAAGGAGGGCCTGGGCTGGCACTGGCTTTCCGCGAGGCCGCCAGCAGGAGCAGCTGTCTTCTTTGCAGAGTGTGCATGGAGGACAGCCCAGCTCGTGTCACATCCCCACCGCTAACATGGTGACTAAGATGGGGACTCATCACATGCCCCTGAAGTCACCAAGCTGCCCAACTTCCTCAAAGCACTGGGGAAACACAGTTCTTTTCAGAAAGGAAAAGAATCGAGAGGAGGGAGCCCCGCCCACCTGGGTGTGCAGGATCAGCCCCCCCCCCGCCAAGGCCCCCTGCACCCCCGGCCGCTCGCCCATGCAGGGCTTTGCAGTGTGTGCGGGGCGTTTCAAGCCATGCAGGGATACCAGGGGCGACTTGGTCACCAGCCACTCAGCTTGAGAGACAGTGAGGCAGAGACCTCAGTCCGCTGTGGCATTTCCTGGCAAAAGACGTTCCTAAGCTCTCAAATTAACGTGTTAATTATTGGCGCTGTTATATGTCTAGAAGTTTCTAAAAGGAAATTGTTTTAGGGAAACAATTTAAAGAGAAATCTCTCTTTATGTTGTATTTTATTTCTTTCAGTTACAGCCTTTATTTTTAACTCATATTTTTACCGGAAAAATATATTGTGCCAAGTTTCCGTTACATGCCATTCTTTAGAGGTATTATGAACACTTTAGGGGAAAAAAATCTTAATTTGCCTTGGATAACTAACTTGGGTGTAGAGATGCAAATATGGTTGTGATTTACTAGGCAAACCATATATTTGGGTTGTTCCTTTGGTGAAACCCTCGTTGTAGAAAAGTGAGGAAAACTACTTTGTATCTGCGGGAATTCTTGCATTAGAGCATGAGACACAATATCGGAAGCTACAGGCTACGTGGTTCATTTCTTCTTGACTCAACTCAAAATAGGGTTGTTTTTTCTTTCTTTCTCTGTAATTCGAGGCATTAGCATGGTAAAGCAGCAGGTTTTGAGAAGACTTTGATCAGTAAAGATTATGCTGTGTGCTAAGACCTTTTGAATTTCCAGAGAGCCTGTTCATTGTGTAGTTCTTATAGGAAAACGGTGCCTCAGACTTTTGGGGGTGACTCTGCTGACCCAGAGAAGCAGGCCCGGGTCCTCTGGTGCACCCCGAGGCCAGACAGGTGCTGTTTAGGGCAGAAAAAGTCCGTTTTCTCCACCTGCACATCTTCGGAAGCCATGCGATGCTCGAACCTGTACAAACTGACTTGCCATCCTGATTTCTAGGAAATGTTTCTGTCTTATCAGAATGAGACTGAGCTCAGCCGAACTCTCTTCCACTTTCTCTTCCCCACTGTCTTCTCCCTCTAAAGAAGTCCACGGGGTCCTAAAGCTATACAGCCCCACTGGTGTGTCTGCAAACAGCTTCTGTCCTGCACACTCTCTTGCTAAGAGGATCGATTTTCAAATGCAATCACTTCTCACAAAATGGTGATGTAGGGGGTGGAGGTGTGACCTAGCCCTGTCGTGGTCATCAGTTTGCAATAAACATACGTTGTACTCCTTAAATTTGTGTGTTTCCTGTGCCAATAATACCTCAGTTAAGCTGGAAACAGTGGATCCTGAGCGTTTTTCTTTATTCCATTGGCTGGTCTTGGAGGTCCTCCTCAGGTGAGCAGGCTCCCAGGCACAGCCCCAGTGAAGGGACCTGGTGTTCTCCCATTTTCCTCCTTTGTCCTCAAGGGCAATGGATGACCAGAGCTGTGAAGAGGGGTGACTATTAGCTCATCTTACTGAGCATCGGCCCCACAGGGTCTCAGCCACTGAGATGCAGGGGAGCACGGCCTCTCCATGGGGGACTCTGTCCATTTGTTTTCTGGGGTGGTCGGCCTCGTGTGTGTCCGCTGCCTGCCGAGCTGGGGCAGGGGCAGGGGCGGGGGGGGGGGGGGGGGGGGGGGGGGGGGGGGGGGGGGGGGGGGGGGGGGGGGGGGGGGGGGGGGGGGGGGGGGAAGGGAGAAAAGCGTTGTAGGGCTGGCTGTCGCAGGCACGTTTCTAGTCATTGAGTTGGCCAGGGCCCTGGAGCCTCTCAGTTCTGTTCACACGGATGGGTAGAGGAACCATAAGAAATAAAGCTAACATGTTGGTTTTAGGAAATTAGATGGTTGGATATTTTTTCTTTGATACTGTATTTTCTGTTTTAGGATGGTGAAGTGTGTGTGTGAGAGAGAGACAGAGAGAGAAGGAGAGAGGCTAAGAGAGAAGATGGAGAAAGTCAAAGAATGAAAGATAGTCAGAAGGACAGAAAGTGGGGGATCAGAGAGGAAGACAGACAGACAGAGAAGAATAAATCCTTGCTTCCTTTCAGGGAAAGAAATGGCTTCCGAAGTCACAGCAAAAACGTGGCTGCCCCGGCGACCGAGGTTTAAGCGTGGGGGAGTAAGAGGGCCTCCACCCACACTCTGTGCGCACCTGTGTGCTGTCTTCATTAAGGACACGGGCTGCTCCTGGCTTTAAGTGGCCAAATGTCTTGACCTGCGACCTGGAGGCCACTCAGTGTGGCCTCTTCCAGGACATGGGCCGTGGGGAGAAGGGAGATGGGTGTCACTGCGCACGGGCGGTGGCAAAGGCACCGACGACTGGCAGTGGCTGTTTGTCCTTGACCGAGACGCAGGGCCACGGCCGTAGTTGGTTGGCCATGGATGCAGCCGGGGGGCCTTGACGCCCTGTGTGTGTGCAGGGATCGTGATGATGATGGGGGTTAGTACCCATCAAGCACCTGATCCATACGCATGCATATCTGACCCTAAGCCCTTGACCTCAGCTGGCTCACGTAGACCTCACGGTGGCCGGGCCATGGAATTTCCTTAGAGTTAAAGACGAGGAAAGAGAAGTTGCACGGCCGTCAGCCGGCGAGGAGTGAGCTCGCATTCCGACCCCGCCGGGCTCCAGAGCCCAGCTGCTGTCCCTAAGCCATGCTGCCAGGAGCCCTGATTTCTCAGCTCCGTTTTGCTACTTGCAGCTGATACTTTTATCGTCCTTGGCAACGGTGTTTTATCTGCTTCATAACATGACCCCTGTCCTAGAAGAAGTCATCTCGAGAGGACTGCAGGTGCCCGGGTCACGACACTGTGGCCATGCAGAGACAGAAGTGGCCTGTGCCTGCCGTGGGGAACCACTGCACAGCTGCACTGGCTGCCCTAGGTCACTTCTCTGGGTCAGGGAGCAGAGGGGCAGAAAAAACTGGTGTCTCGGGAGGTGTCCAAGGAGGGCTCTGCGCCGTGCCGAGCTACTCTGGAGCGCGGGCCAGGAAGCTGGGTGCCGTTGGGCCAGGGGTGGGGATGGGGCTGGCGAGGCCCCGGGCCCTGCCATGGAAGGTGCCCACTCAGCCAGTGTGAGGAGGCAGCCTTTCTAAAAGGCTCCGTGTCCCGTTCTCAAGCCGGACCTGCCCCATTGGACACCACGCCCAGGAACCAGGGCGGAATGAGAAGGGACCCCCGAGAGCTCCTTGGGCACGAAGCATCCCTCTGAGTCCTCACTGAGCTTCGCGTCTCTCTCCAACCCCGAGCAGAGGTTGCGTGCAGACATGGCACCTGCCAGCCCTCCCTGGCGTGGCCTGTGCTTGTGCCCACATCCTTCTAGACCTGTGAGTGCCTTCCAGCGCATTCGGCAGGGCCCGTCCGAGCGTGTGAGCTGTGCTCGGAGCAGCGCTGGCCCTGTACTAGGTCGGGGGTGGGGGGGGGGTGGGGGGCAGAGTGCAGGCCCCAGGCCTCGCCCAGCACAGTGGAAGGGCGGGCTCTGGGGTGTCCGCTCCACACTGAGACCCACAGGATCCTGAGCATGAGGGAGTTTGCACACCATCCCCACCCCGGGTTTGCCGTTCGTAGAGACACACTTCTCAGGTCACAGTGATTCAGCATGTTCCTGCTCAGGGTGCTCCTGCAGCCCAGAGCGGGGTCCAAGGTCAGCAAATGAGCTTCACTGATGCCTACAACACAGGGCCAACCAAGACGCCAAACGAGGGTGGGTGCCCCCACAGGCATTTTCTAGCTGGGCCTCAGAACTCAGGCGCAGCGCCGGGGGTTTCTGAAACGGCGTTTCCCTGTTCCGGTAAATTGCCCTTTTCCCCTGTTACAGAGAATTTGACACAGGGGCACTTACTTAAATCCTTTGAAACCCCAAATCTGGGGTTTCCGAGCCTGTAAAGAAATCGCTGTGCTTACAGAAGCTTAAGTCTCTGTCATTCCTTGCAGACCATCTGGGCAACTGTTTCTGGCGTGAACTGAAAAAGCACCCACTTCGTGGGAAATTTCCACCAGGATTAATTGTTATCTCACATGGGGATGCAGTGATTCAAAACATAAGCTGAAGTGTTGCTTATTTTATTCATTCAGAAGAAAGGAATACAGCCTTCCTGGTATTTTGATGGGAAGAATGTGTATTATGAGAATTTTTTAAAGTTCCCCAAACCTCACAGTTCCGTCTTACATGGGCAGAATGAGAGGTTTTCATGGGCTCCCCAGGGCGAATTAAAAACAGCACCAGAGATGCTTTGGGTTTGGTTCTTTGATGGGGCTCGTGACTTTGATGGGCTGGTGTGAAGACCGTCCCTGGTCAGCCACCCCTGTGACATCGGGGGACAGGGGCTTCCCACGCTGTCACCTCTGTGGAAATCAACGCTGCTCCCAGCCATTGTCATTGGGATTACCCAATGACACATGGGGCACCGGTAAAAACATATCCATCGGTGATCTAAGGTGAACATTGCATTTTTATTTGCTAAATCTGTCCACTCTGCTCACTGGAAGGGGAACAGTAACATTTCAGGAAACTCAGGATCTTGAACTTGAGAACGCTTGTCTTTGTACTTGGTACTGGCGTCACTGGCACCGGTTGCTGAAGTGCTCTCTGCCGTCAGAGGCTGCGACCAACCAGCTGATCCTGGGAGCCTGGCCTTCCCGGGCTCCCAGCCTGCCCGTGGCTGGGAATCGGCCCTTCCGACAAGACCCAGGCACGAGAGGTTGACCCGTCTCTCCAGGGTCAGGTCAGCTCTGGCTTCCCCCCTTTACGCCCTCAGAGCTGCCACACGCACGCAGAGGCTCGTCGGCCAGTGCCAGGCTTGAGCACACTCACCCACACCTGCAGACACACCTGCGGCCCCACCTGCCCTCTGCCTGGTGTCACGGGCGATCCGTTCGCTTACCACTGATTGATTAGACCTGGCTGATGCGCTTTTTTAGAGTCTCATTTACTCTTCCATCAGCTTTGGGAGGACTAGGCTTTCTATGTTTCTGAGTGAGACAATGAAGGCTTAGGACAGCCAGGTACCTTGTCCCTAGTTGATAAAGAAGCAACCAGAACACCGACTCCAAACCTCTCCTGTGCCGTCTTGGTCTCTCCGCCCGTTCTCCATGCACGTCCACCCCGTTCGCAGCAAACGTGACTGGAAAGGGGCTGCGGGGAGTCACCCCGGATGGCAGAAGCCCTGGACTTCGGCGCCAGGCACGCCGTCTTGGTGGCTGTAGGCCACCGAAGGGGAGATGAGTTTTCGAATGTCTGAAACTTGGTTGTTCTGATCTTTAAAACTGGGGAACAAATGTGGGCCGCCTAAGTTTCTGGGGGTGATTCAATGCAGCAGGAACCAAAAGATAGCAAAGAAAAAACGTGGAAAACTGTGGAGGTGGCGGGAGAGGGGGTCTGCGGGCCCAGGGCCCCGGGGTGAGGTGTGTGTTTTCCCGAAGGCTGGGCGATGCGGCACGGCCCGAGGCATGGTGAGCAGCGCCCTGAGGGGACGCACCCCCCTCCGAGGGCTTTCAAAGGGGGAGGTGGCCCACTGCAGCTTCCCTCTGTGGCTCTCAGTTCCCCGTGGGAAGGGGAAGGTCAAGGCTTGGAATTCCGGAGAATTCCTTGAAAATCTCTGGTTCATGACTAAGGAATATTTATGTTCTTCCTAGAATATACAGTTGCTTTTCTGGGCTTCCCTTGGGGCGAAAACAGTCTCCACAGTTAATTTTATTTATTTATTTTCTGAAAAATCAACCAAACCAAACCAGCCTGAGCCAATACTTAAAGGCAAAGTGTTCTAGACTCAAACAGAACACTCAGTTATTACCGTTCTCTGCCGGGCCACATGTCTTCTTGGGCCATCTTCCGCAACGGACGGGGGGCTGCGGGAAGCTGTGTTGGGTGCCTGCCCGGGGCTGGGCCTGGTGCACGGGGCAACAGGCTCTTCCCTTCCAGTGTGGATGGGGGGAGGAGTCCCACAGCTCCGTGGTCACCCACAGTGTTGCAGCAGGCAGTGGCCGGCTACGGAGAGCGCAGTGCCAGGCAGGGAAAGGGGGGGGGATGGGGGCTGGCCAGCTGGGAGGCAGGGCCTGACATGTCCCAGGAGGCTTCTCAGAGGAGGTGACATTGGGCAGACATTTGCATGCAGTGAAAGAACCGGTCCGGAGCGTGGGCAGGAACCATGGTGCAGGAGGCCCTTGGGAGAGTCACCGTTGGGGGGTGCTGGGAGCAGGGGCGGGGTCAAGGTGGGGAGGAACTTGGACTTTGTTGCAAAAGGTGGGAACAGTAAGCAGATGCCTCTACTGGGTCCTCGATTGCAGCTCACGAACACCTTTGGTCTTCTCCCCACTGTGTGTGTCACAGGCGTGAGGGGCGTGTGTGCACATGTGTGTATTTATATGTTTTGGGTTCTTCTATGAGGTGGTCAGGCAGGTGCAGCCATGGGAGGAGACAGAGGGAGAGCTCAGGGGGAAGCCCCACGAGTTCGGTAACGGGCACAAGGCCTGGGGACAGGAGGCCGCAGCCTCTGCTGGAGATTCCTCGGGAGGGGCGGCAGGCGGCCACGTGGGAACCACTGGGGTGGAACCACCGGGCGTGGTCCCGGTGGCCTTGAGCCTGGGCCAGTCGGAGGGCCGTCCCCATTCCCGCTGCGTCCGTGTGTGGCAATCTGCGTGGGACCCACGGCACGAGGGGTGCCTTCCCGGGTCATTCGTCTCGGCCTGTGCATGTCCTTCCAGACCCCACCCTGCTCGGCAGGGAGACGGTCACAGACAGGTCACGGACAGTCCACCGCAGACGGGCCTCCTCGGAGACGGGCTGGTCCCAAGCACAGCACCTTCCTGCCTTTGCGAAAATGGACACGGGAGGCCTGTGGGCTGAGGGCTGAGGGCTGAGGGCTGAGGACGATGTCTCAACCCCCAGCCGGCCTGGGCTCAGTGCGGCGCCCACTGCGGCACCGCTCAGAATACCCCTTTCCGTGTGTTTTCTGTGCTTGTAGCCGGGTGAAGTTCAAGTGCTGACCCACAGGAAAGGGGCGGCAGAGACCCTGAAATGCACATCTGTGCAAAGTGAGTGAGTCACTCGACATATTCGTGGCATTTCTGCCTGCTTTTAAGTCGAATTCCCCGTGGTGCAATAAAAGTCCCAGACCACGGACAGGAAGTGGGGAGGAGAAGAGGCTATTTCGGAGTCACCGAGACCGCCCAGACTGCTCCGTGGGGTCGCTGGCAGCGCTGGGCCAGGCTGGCGAAGTGACCACTTCCCGCTCCGTGACCTTCAGTTGGGGTTTCCTTCTAGCTTGGGTTTATTTTGTTTTCATCCGTGAAGGGTGTGGTTTCAGTGAAGTTCTAGTTACGTCTTTACTTAGCTGCATCAAAGACACAAGCACAAACATGGCAAAGATGATTCGAAAGTGACACATTTTTTGGATAAGAAGTAAGATCCTCTCAGAATGCTGGGCCCATCAGGGGTCTCTCCAGCCGCTCTCCTCCCTCCGTCGGCCTCTCAGCCCTCCTCCCTGACCCCAGTTCTCCTGAAATGAGCGACCCTCTCATCCCAGCCTGTGTGCCCCGGTGTCTCGCGTACCTAAAGATCCCTATCGTCATCGATGGCAGGACATTCAGCCTCGGCACCGTTGACGTGTCAGGCCAGGCGGCTCTCTCTGTGGTCGGTCTGGTGCATGGTGGGGGCGGGTGTTGGACAGCATTCCGGGCTCCACCCACAGGGGGCCAGCGGCACCCTCACCCCCGGTTTGACAACCAACAAAAAAATATCCCCAGACATTGCAAAATGACCCATAGTGGCTGAATCACTCCTGGTTAGAAACCACGGAGATGAAGGTGAGTTTTACAACCAATTCATTTTTATTAAAAAAAAAAAAAAGAAAATATTTTGTACACTTTTCTATACCTGCGTTTCCCAATCAAAAAGCGTTGACAAGTGTCTTCTAAGTGATCCGGGGTAAGGCCACCGAATTATTTCAGGTGACTGCTTACGCTCCGTGTGGGGGCGCACAGCGCTGGCCCCCAGGCCCGTCCCCCACGCTCTTGTTGGTGGGTGTGACGTGGTCTCCAGCACTCGGCTTCCTGCAGGCAGGGCCACGGGAGCGCCACGTGCTTTTACGGGGTCCCAGCAACGGGTTTGCCATTGTGGGGGATGTCGCCCCGTGGCCGGATGACGCCCCTCGGAGAAAACAGTGAGCACCGTCCATCGTGGGGGGCTGATCTGGTTCTAAAACTCTGCTGCAGGAGGCTGCAAAATGTGCTTATTTGAGTGACTTTTTAATATCGAAAGAAATACGGATCGCCTGGGTGAGTTTCTCTTTTTAGTCCTTAAAATCACAGCTGTTTAACAGGAGGAAGTTTGGATTACCAGTTTTATTACTGCGCCTTTGAAATGTCTTTGTTTTTTATTTTGTATTTCTTTGTCAAGGTTTTGAGTGAGGACATTAATTACCATGAAGAAACTGTGACAGAGTACTTGCGTGCCCACAGTGTTACTTTTCCCATGATTAATATAACCTGGGTTAAGTATTTCAGGCCATAAATATACGTGAGGGAGGGAAACTAGGTGGAAGTGGTATTAAGTAGTAGAGTAATACAATATCCCTGGTGAGCTTCCTTAGCGTTAGCGTTTACCTGAAACTCTGCAACTAGCCTCATTCATCAAGTCAGCACAGTTTAGTAATACGTCACCATTAAATGGGTAACGAAAATAATTCCAAGCTTGATACTTTGACTATTTTAATGTACCATTTGATTCCCAAGCCCGCAGGTCGGGCAGGATAGCTTTTAAGCACCATTATTTAATTCGTTCTACCTTTTCTCTCCTTTAGAGAGTTATCTGGTGCAAGAAAACAGCTAATCCTGTCTTCTGAATTCCAGGATCACCCGGCCAAAAGGTAAGGAAATTGAGAGGCTTTTTCTCTTTGTTGGCATGTTTGCTGGACTTGGTGAGCCGGTGTTGTTCGTGGCTCCTGATGGGCATTTTGCGGTAAGCAGGCCCTGTCTTCCGTACTGCGGGTCTTTCTCAGTACTTGTGGAGGATAGGGGAAGGATGCAGCTAATTTAAAACAAAGCATGGTGTTCCTCTCCTTGTCATTGGGCTTAATACTTTTTAATGGACTGTACTGCATAAATGTTGCAAACTTGAAGGTCTGTGTTGAGCTTCTCAGTTACAATGTATCAAAAGTGACTCACGGGAGGCTTGGGAGCTGGGTGCCAGCTTGAGCTTCCAGAGCCGAGTCCGTGCTGGGCTTTCGGGCCTTTGTAGCCTCTTGAAGGGCTTGTCCGGTCACTTCCACTTGTGTGGTGTGCTCGGGCTTCTCCGATTCCCCCTTCCTCTAACTACCAACTGAGATTCTTTTATGTCACTCCCACTTTAAAAAAAATATATATGAAAACTTGTCATGGAATAGTTGCATTTGTTGTCATTTTGTGCGATTTTTAGCATGACCTTCATAAACAGTTCCATATCAAAACGACAAGTATGTCACAAAATTTAAAAAATATTGAGGGAAAAAGACATTTAAAAAACTATCCCCCAAGTATTTCAAAGGAGCGACTATTATTGTTCTTTCTACCAATTTCATATGGTTTTTCATATTACACCTACAATTTGAAATCCTGACTTTACAGAACTTATCTTTTAATACGTAACGCATACAAAATGTCCAGAAAACACTAAAACGATTACGCTGAACATGTAACGAAACACACACACCTCTTCCTCCCGTCTTTGTCCCGGAACAGCTGACCCCTCTCAAGGCGATGTCCCCGTGTTTCCCGTTTTCTCATTTGAGGCCTTTCGGATCGTCGACCTGGTTTATGCGCCACCTTTGCGTTCAGCAGCGCCCTGGGTCCCGCCCTCGTGCCCCCTGCTGTTTCTCAGCCCTGCGGGTGTTTGCAGGGACGGAACAGGCTGGACCACGCAGCATCTGAAGCTGGGGCTGCCTCTGTGTTCGCTGAGGAGGGGAAAGGGGCTCATAGCACACAGTTCTGAGGAAACTAAGCAAAAGCTGATCTCACCTAAGGTTTTGGGGAGCGCCGGGTCTGGGGACGGACACACCCTCAGCAACCAGAGTGTCCTGCGTGGGCCGGCCTTCGGCTCGGAGCCCTGGCCGCGGGCGGGACCCTGCTCTTTCCGTCTGGCGGCGAGAAGTGCCGTCACTGACCTGGACTTTCCCTGATGGGTTGCGAGGGCTTTGACAAAGGTGGTCGTGGGGACTGGCTTATGCCTGGGACGATGGCCCAAGGACAGCCTTCCTTTTCCGTTCTTGCATTTGGGGCCCAGGGACTGCCCATTCTCAGCGGCAGGAGAAAGTCGCGGGGCCAGGAGGGCTGGGCCAGGAAGCGGGCGCATCTCTCCGTGTTTTAGCTGACTCCCGCGGAGGCGCGCCGGTTCACACGCAGACGGACAGCAAGGGGCGGCCGCGGCGAGTGGCTTCCCCACCACGCACGACGCCATCGAGCTTTTGAACGTGGTCAGCCTCGCAGGTGAAATACAGCATCTCCTTCAAGTTTTAACTTGTCTGTTTCTTAGCCGAAGTGCATGATACACAATTAAAAGTCATCAGATTTTATGTTCTGTAAATTTTTGCTCCTGTTGCCCATTTTCAATGGGGTTTTTAATACTGAGTTTTAAGGACTCTTCATCTATTAATTAGCCCTTTACACTAAAAGTGGTAAATATTTTCTGTGTCTGTTCCTTGTAATTTGATTTCATTTGTGATGTGTGTTCAGGGAGAGCGGCATATGAAAACTGCTTTTAGAGAGTTTGATCAGGTGGTTACTGTCTTCTAGGTTTCAGATTATAGTTGGAAAGACTTTTCACTTAGAAATTATCATAGTGCTTTGGGGTTTAATTTCACCCAGTTCTTCTGGACTTCATATTGGTGTAAGCATGGGGGAGGACTACAATTTTCTGAGGAGATATTTAGTTGCCCTAACGCCATTTGTTGGGTAATGTATTATTTATCCATTAATTTAAATTCACCTTTGCCCCAAAGTAAATTTCCGTGAGTATGTTAATCTATTTCTGACTTTCCCCCTCTGATCCATTGATTTGTATGTTGGCTTTTTCACTCAACATGCATTTTTTCTCTTTGTTAATTGGGCTTCTTGCTTGTCACTAACGTATTTATATTAAACAAATATTCCGTAATTTACTCCACAACTTTCCTTCTGGGGGCCTTCGTTTAACTTTGGGGGAATTTTGGTTACAAAGCAGCAGGTTGGTTTCACAGACTTCACCTTTGTTTAATTTATAAACAGCCACCTGTGAGGGGCGCCCCCCCCCCCAACTAGCCGCCACCCCACACCTGTCTGTGCTGCTGCGGCTGCTCCGTCACAGGCGACACTTTCCTGTCCAAACCTTCAGGCCTTAAGTCGGCTGGCACGGAAAGGCCGACAAAAGTCCTTTAACGACCAGGCGTCTGTCGTGAAATGTCAAAGAAGGCCTGCTGGGTGTTTAAATGTGCCCCTGAACCAGGGCGCCGAGCCCTTGAAGAGCCATGTTCCGCTCTGTCCCCGGTGCTGGTCGCAGTGGCTGCCTCCGTGGCCTCATTTTTCTAAGAGCGCGCGTGCACTAAAATCAGTTTTTTTTTTTTTTGTGGATGATTCAGAAGCACCGACTGAGGCATTCTGGTGCAAACCTGTGGTGTTTGTAGGAATACGTGGGGGTGTGAGCCTGTCGGTGAGTGTGTGTGAGGTGTTTGGGTGTGTGAGGTTCCCTAGAGCAGCGGTCCCCAACCTTTTTGGCACCAGGGACCAATTCCGTGGAAGACAATTTTTCTGTGAACTGGGGGTGGGTGGGGAAGGGGGGAGACAGGAGGCGGAGGTTGGGCAGCACAGGGAGCGAAGCTTTGCTCTTTCCGCCACCGCTCACTCCTGCTGCACAGCCCAGCTTCCAGCAGGTACCAGTGCAGGTCACACACACTGGACCATCCATGGCCGGGGGGTGGGGGCCCCTGCCCTAGAGGCTAACCCTAAACACTTGCTCCCAGGCTGCCCTGGTTCTGACCCGTCAGCAAGAGGTCTGTTGATGTGTGTGGAGACACAGTGTCATTGGGGTCCCTCTCCCAGGCCCCAGGAATGAAGCTCCGATCGGAACAGGCTCCTTCCCCTGGACCTCAGTTTGTGTCTCCTGTTGGGGACCGGCCCAGCCGGACCCAGGCCGCAGGCTCAGCTCTGTCTGTCTGCATCTCAGAGGGTGCAGCAGGCAGTCTCTCAAATTCGTTTTAAAACCCAACGGTCAGAAGTTTCGTTGGGGATTATTTGTTGCTTAAGCAGAATTAGGGTTCCTCTCATGAGCCAGAAGTCCGCCCTGGTGGTAGCGCCTTCATCTCTTCACCCGGGGATGGGAAGGAGCCATTGCCCACAGAGAGCAGAGGTTACTCACCCAAGATCATAGGACAGGTCGCTGGTGGTGAGAAGTGATGGGTCAGTGAGATCAAGTCCCCATGGTAATGAAAAGTCACACTGTGTGAGGTCGCTGTTACGAATCACAGCGCAGACTCCCACGACTCCAGCAAACAACTGCGGATCGCTGTTTCAATCACTCTCCCCGTGGAGGTAAAGAGAAGGAATGAAGAATAAAGAACGGCTGTTAGACGGAGGCCTCCCCTTCGCCTCTGCCTCAGACGAGTATCGTTATTCTCGGCAAATTCAGGAGGACCCCGTTGCCGCTCCGCTCCCGGGAATACGCTGTATGCTCCTTGCGAGGCGCCGACAGAGGGAGGAGAGTGGCTGAGGGGCGCGGAGGTCCAGGGAGTGTGTGTAGACCCCACGTGGGGGCTCCCGGCCACCAGGCCGGTGCTCCTGTGGGACCAGGCCACCCCTCCTATGGTACTCAACAGGGCCTCATGCTGAAGACTCCTCAAATCTCATGAGATGTGATGTTGGCAAAACTCATCTTGGGAAAGCAAGTGTAGTTCATTATTTGGGGGAGTGGGTGAGTGGGTAGGTGGGGGAGAGGAAGGCATAGAACAGAACAGATCCCCCATGGAGCTGCCTGCAAACCCACCCTCTTGCCCCATCCACCAGAGGACCCTCATTGGCCTGCAGTCCATGAGGTTCCACCTTCTGAGTCTGGGGTGTGAAGTCAGATTGTGTCTCGCAGCTGCTGCCGGCTAGGTGGGAGTCTGTCCTCTTCGGGGACTCTCTGAGAGGGGCATTAGTTTCCCTAAAAGGGTCAAAAATACAGCTGTAACGCAGGAGCCAGGCGGAGCCAGGTCTCCATGGCAACGCTTTCCCAGTGTCCTAAGGATGCGCAGTTCTGAACCTCACGGCGGAGTCTGACCCGGGGTCCTGGGGTGGGCTTTGCTTATCCGTGTTTTGACAAATGCCCCGGGGGCCCCAGAGAAGGCTCAAGTCGGGTTGTCACTGCTCTTCGGGTTGAATCTGATCGCACCACGATAGGAGGACCTCGTAACCTGCACTGTGATGGAAAAGAATTCCTTTCCAGGGGATGCTCTGAATTTTCCAAGTTCACACTCCCTGGATTTGTACACAAGTCACTTCTCTGTGCATAGAGATACATCCAAACACAGAGCGAATGCACGGTGCTTCGGACGGGGATTTGTGTGGCATGGGGTGGTTGGGGAGCTATCGGCCTCTGCAGATGTGGTGAGAGTTCATTTAGACTTCTTTGTTTTCCTAGAGAAACTGGAGGGACTCCTGGCTGGTTCCCCTTAAGATGAAAAAGGGCAAAAGAGCAGGGCAAAGGCCGAGCAGCGATTTCATTAGACAAGTGAAATGGGGAGACGCAGGGAAATCCTACGTGTCCCCAAGGACTGACCCCCTTTCCAGGTTGAGGAAGCGACCTCACACGCGTGGGCTCCATCACCGTTGCTCCCAAGCAGTTGTCCAAGCTTTACGAGCAAGGATGAAAGAGCCAGCCCACAGCTGGGGGCTTTCACTGCCCCCCAGGCCCGCTGGGTGCACAAGAAATGAGGCAGGCGGCCCGTCCCCGCTGCACAGGGAACGGGGAAGCTGACCCGGTAGGCGAGTGCCGTCGGCAGCGAAGCCAGACAGGAGCGTGGGGGCAGCCTGGGGAGCACATTAGGTGACGTCACGGAGCATCTGTGATAAAGAAGATGCCGGAAGGCGCTGGCTCAGGGAAGTCCCAAACGCAGTAAGGAACGGTCCCGCCTCTCTTCCCGCCCCCCCACCCCCACTGCGTTCAGAGGGCTTTTCCACCTGTGAACGGGCTTCGTGCTCTCCAGGTCAGCGAGGAGCCACGGAGGGCCGGCCTTTTCCGGGCAGAGCCTCTCAGGCAGCCGTGGCTCAGCCCCTCCGTCCCTGGCGGCAGCCCTGCTCACGATCGCGAGGACTGAGCCCGGCGGGGGAGGCGGTGGCGGGCACCCAGGCCCGCGAACGGCCCTGACAGCAGCCTGCCCCCTCTGTGCGCCTTCACCGTCCTTTCCTCTTCAGCAGCTCCGGAGGGGTCCCTGAGGAGTGAGCTCAACGTTTTGATCATTAAAGTGGAATCACAGCCATAAATTAGACGGATGCCTGGGAAAGCCAATGCTGCTGAAAGCAGGGAGGTCCCCATTCTGTTGCTCCGTGTTGCAGGAAGGCCCCGCGCAGCTGACGGAACGGAGTTCAGTGCCAGCAAACCATTGCTAATTGCCACGCGGGCCCCCTCTTTCAGCAGGAGTGGCACGTTTTAATTGCCTCTTAGTGAGCTGCTTTGCCTTTTTTCCCCTCCCACCTGGATCCCATCAGCACTTACTCCAGGGCTGGCCTGAGCTTTTAGGGATTCGCCGTGGAAATGTGTATGTATTAATAATAATAATAAAGATAAACGGTGTTTGCGAGTGCTTCCCCTACATTTAATCTCCGCAACAACCCCAGGGGACAGGCAGGCCACGCATTCTCCCCTCCGCTTTAATGATGAGGAAGCGCAGGCCCCGCGAAGTCGGGAAGTTCTCTGGAGTTTCGGGGCCGCATGGGGACCGAAGCCCTGGTTTTCTCAATCCCTGGTGACGGCGTCCTCTTCACCGGGCTGTGCTGTGAGGCAGCGTGAGGGACGAAGGCAGGCAGGCTTGGCCACCGATGCGGCTCTGCGTTCTGAACCTGCTGGCACTCAGTTTTCTCATCTCTAAAATGACAAAACCAGTAGTTTTCTGTGATAAAAGTTTTGGCGAGGACATCCCAATATAGCATGAGGGAAGGCTTTGAAATTTGTGCGGCGTGTTCTTTGCCCCGGGTCCTTGGATGGGCTTTTTTGGGTGCGTCCCACCTTCGCCGTGCTGTGAAATGTGCCGCCTATTCCCAGACAGCGCAGTTTCCCGGGGGAGTGCCGGAAAGTGTATGAGGTTTTCAGAGATTCCCGTGGTTAAGAAAAAAGTGAGAAGTGCTGCCACAAACACGAGAGAAGGTGCTGGTGTCACCGTAATCGCGCCTCTTCTGAGGTCACGGCGTGTCCCTTCCAGACCATGTGCGAAGCATGGGGCAGCACACGGGAGACATGGGAGTTGTGCGAAAATGCGCCATGCAGATGGAAGCCGTGTACCCATGTCACATGTTCGACCGACACCGCATTTTGCCTTTTTTCCCCCTGTGTATAATCAAAAATTAGAAAAGGTATTTGGAGGCAGTACAGTTTGATTGTGTGTGCTCAGGATACGTCCAGTTTGTGTGCCCACGTGCAGCTTCGGGGTCGATCTGAGCGTGGGAGCGTGACCTCGTGGCGCAATACTATTTTTCTCCTAATATCTCACACCTGACTTAAATCGCGGTGTTGTTTTTCCATGATTTCTACACCTGACATCCTGTAGGGCTTTCGGATTATTTCTGCTTCTGTCGCTTTGACTATATTTCAGTATATTTGCTTCTGTGTATATTTATACTATATATCCATGAATTTTATGCTTTTTAAAATCAACATGTATGCCTTTTATTTTTCAAACAAGATGGTGAGTTATGCTGTATTTAATCTTCTGAGAGGTCCTTTAGCTTTTCACTGACATATGTAAAAAAATCCTAATTATACAGAAGAAATTTATGCTTTTACCCCAGAATTTGGCCTCTTTCTTAATTCAGATCTTCTTTTTACAACCTGTTCATTTTTGTTATTTGCTTTAGCACTTGTACCAGCTTCTTTCTTTTCAGTATTTGTACATTGTCGATTGTCTTTAAAAGCTTTTATTTTGCATTGCCGGCAATCTCAGAACGACTTAAAGCAGCCACGGCCGTGGCAGGTGCCGCGTCCTTGTTCAGACGTTGCTGCGGGTGTCCCCAGGGTGTCAGCCGGGAAGGCGATGGCTGAAGACAAGCGACAGTGGCCTTCACCCTGTGAGGAGTATCACTGTCTGCTCCTCGCTGATCAGAAGACGTCGGGCAAACCAGCCTTGGAGGCTGAACATCCTCCAACACCCTTGGGACGCCAATGCCTTAGGGTCCCCGCGCCTCCTCTTGTGACTTAACGCAGGGGGTCCTTCGGGGATCTGCCCAGCAGCCCTCCGTGTGCTCATGGAGGGAGCTCTTCTCGGTCTCGGCGTGACACTGATGGAACGCGTTTCAATGCCAATGTTCTACTCAGCACGTGTCTTCTACACTCGGGGCGGGGGGGAGACTGGTCTGCAGTCACATTTTTCTGGCTGCTGCGCCTTTTCAAACGTCAGTGTCAGGGTTGGCGTGAAAAGTGGAAGGGTTCCGTGTTTCCCGACAGGACACGATTTTAGGCAACTATAAAATTTTCTCCCACCGTTACTTCTTCGTTCAGCGTTTCTGCATGGATAGTTAAAGCATCAGTTCAGTTTCCTAATTTATCAGACTAGGATTTATGCAATTTTGACTTACATCTTTGGTCATGTCTGTTTCTTGTTCCTAATTTTATATTTTGTATTTTCTGCTTTTCTCTTCAATTGGACCTGCTGACTGTTTGCTCTGTAATTTGGGGTCAACAGTCATGGCATTTGCAGGCTGACCTTAGTTGCTATTTCCATATTTACATGTCTAGCACATTTTTGACACTAAAACTGAGACTGATGTGTAATCATGATGACCTTGGTTTAAGGGCAACAGGAAGAGAATTTTTTTTTTTTTTTTTTTTTGCACAGTCAATGTTATAACCTGTGGAGGGAAGATCAGAGAAAGAACTCCTTGTTGACTTTGATATTAGCGGGCAGGCATGGGCACCAGGAGAGGCCATGCTGGATTTTATGTCATGTTGACATAATTTATACCAAACTTAATTTTATCTGTAGCTTACCCATTTCATGTACCTATTACATAAAATTACCCATTTTATGTAAATGATAAAAATAAACTATCATTTACATAAAAGACAAAGAACTGCTTTGATGTGACCGAGTCCGGGCTAGTAACATTTCATCCCCAGCTTTTGTGAATTTCCCATGGGGGGACGGTGGCCAGGCCACGAGCCGTGCCCTGTTTCTATGACCACCGAGACTTCTGTTGCAAAGGGGCTGGGACCTCCTGTGTAGCCTGGTCATGACTTTGTCCTGAGCCCTTGGACGGGCCCACTTTTCACAAGGTCTTAGAAGGAAAATTTGGTTCTTTTTTGGATATGAGCTCCTGAATTTGGAGGTAGTTACAGCATCTCCAAGAGAATGTAATGTGGATTTCTAAGCGGACACGCAGCATGCACGCCTGGCGTGGCGCAGGGGGACAGCTAGGTCGTGGATGTGCGTGTGTGCATAACAATGGCCGTTACCGTGAATTGAATCGTGTCCCCCCCTGCCCCCGCCAGACGTTGAAGTCCCAACCAGGACCTATGAACGTGACTTTACTTGGCAATAGGGTTCTTGCAGGTGATCAAGTTCAGAGAAAGTCACCAGTGACCCTAATACCACATGACTGGCATTCTTACAAAAAAAAAGAGGGGCCTTTGGACATAGGGACAGACACACGCAGAGGGAAGGTGAGGCGAAGACACAGAGAAGAAGCCTCCTGCAAGCTGAGGGGCGCCCCAGAGCCGCAGAAGCCGGGGGTCAGGCCTGGGTCGGACGGTCCCTCTCGGCCTCAGGAGGAGCCAACCCTGCCAATGCCTTGACCTTGGACTGTTGCTCACACCCCGCCGTGGGTGGTGCTTGTTACCGCAGCTCTGGTGAACTAACGCAGCCATTTTATTCCCGGTTGAGCCATTGGGGCTGGAAATTGTAAAGAATGATGGGAACGACCAGTAGGATTTCACGTCAGCCGCTGAGTCGCTCTTCTCAGCGGTCCCTCTAGGGAGAGGGATCCACATGGCTGAGCTGCTCTGAAACCAAAGCCCTGGCAGCTCTTCAGGCAGGGTCTTGTGGGGGTGACAGTCCACAGGCTGCGTGTGTGCATGCTGGCAGGGTTTGGGTCACTGAGGTCCGGTTTCTTCCTTTTCATCTCTTCTGGCATTAGGAGCTGCGGTTTCCCCGTACCTGCTTCACCGTGAAATTAGGCAGCGTGCTCACTGCCCACCACACACGGTATAACGCTCCCCTCACTCCCTCCAGTTGTCTTCAGTATCATGTATCATGTGTTAAAATCAGCAAAGACTTTTATCTTGTGGTCTATTTAACAGAAGAACGGTACACTATGCTTAATTATACTCTGTCCAGACAGGTTTCTCGTTCAAAATAATTTAGCTGAGACTCATGGAAAAGTCTGTAAGGTTGTGGTCCAGCGAGCCCCACCCACCCCCGAGCACAGCCCTGGAGGAAAGTGTTTCAGAGCTGGGGTTTCCCTGTCACCGTGAAACGTGGGAGGTCACCGGGGCGTCGGTGGCTGGCTGAGGTCCTGGCTGCTTCCCATGGGAGCACAGGAAACAGCTGAAATGATGAGGAAGGGTGGAAGAAGGGCCAACGGAAGGAGAAAGGACAGGAAGGATGGAGGGAAGGAGAGGAGAGAATGTGTGGGCGGGAGGGGAGGGGAAGGGGACCCTGAGACGAGGACAGGGTGCCTGAGTGAGGTCCCCGGCAGTGGCTTCCATGCGTCTGGAATGTGCCCTGCGGACCGCCCCAAACCCGTGTCTGCTACGGTGGGACTGGGCTTCCGCAGCCCTGCGGACACTCGAGTTGTAAAAGCGCGATGAGACCGGATCGTGATACCGCACTGAAACACATCTCCTATTGATCCCTTCTAACCTTGCAAACCGAGCCGTGTGCGTTAAGTACATTTCACTCCAGTCTGGCCGACGGGACCGCAGATGTTAACTGCGGGGCTCAATTTCCTCCGTCAGCAGCCCCGGCGGGCGGGAGGCGGCCGCGGGCCCGTCTTCTGGCCTGGGGACCGGTTCCCCTCACGGCACCCTCAGGTGGAGCGTGGGCACCCGTGTCTGGACAAACCTGAACCTTGGGGAAACTGAATGAAGCCTTCCCGCCTTGCTCCCCGTTGCGTGACCAGCCACACGGAAGTGTGTGGCCCCGCCGCACACACTCCCTCCGCTACAGCTGCTGCGGAGGGAGAACGTCACCCGTGGTTCCTGAAGTTCGAGGCCTCTCTTTCACCTGGCTTATTTTCTCCGAGTTGCGGCTTTGTTTCAAGGAACGAAAACGTTAAAGTAACACTGTTATTTCATTTACTCATCTCAAATGTCTGCTTTCGCTCCTCCGTGCTACGGTTCTGTTCTCCCTGCGCAGTGGCTGGAAACGGACGGAGTGGTGGGGACAGGGACGCTTGCCGTTCCTGGGAGTGGCACCTGCCGTCCGCAGAGCTGTCGCTGGGATGGGAACCCCCATTTACCAAGGCCTGGCAAAGCCTGGTGTTTCACAGGCTCTGTTCTTCCTTCTGGGGAATGGGGTGGTGAGGCCGGGGGTGAGGGTTAGCACCCAGCCCATGGTCCCTGAAAGGGAGTTGTCACTTTGTGTCTGTGCTCGTTCGTCATTGCTGATGTTGTGACTGCAGCATTCACCTGCCAGTCTGATGGCCCCCCGATGTGTGGGGCGCAGGCTGGAGGGGCAGTGGGGCCAGATGCCCACTCCATGGGGTCCGGAGTGTGGGAAACACGTCCTCCGATGCTTCCCACCCTCACTGGCTTCTCCTGGAGCCTGGAACCCCTCCCTCCCTCCTTCAGGCTAGGGCAGGCGTGGCCCCGTGTCCTCCAGGGGAAGGGCCTGGGGCGGGGCCGGCCTCCTCAGGGTGTGAAACGGGAGACAGTGTGGGGCACCTCGTCTTGTGTGCATCGCCCGCCCAGCACCCAGCCGATGCCCTGAATGCATGAATGAATGAATGAATGAATGAATGAATGTCAAAGTTATCCTCATCCTCACTTCCCTTCCCCACATGCTTGGTCTAAGGCTTCGCACCAGGAGTGCTCTGTAACGGCCGGTCACACGTATTTAAGATGAATGGAAAATACTGACACCGGAATTGAAAGTGAGTTTGTGAGAACTTGGTCATCAGGAGGAAGCAAAGCAGACGGAGGTAGAGCAGGAACCAGAGGGGTGTCTGGTGCATGGGGGGCCTTCCCGATGGGCGCTTGAGAGAGGTGTTTGGGCTGGCCATTGGGGAACCTGGGGTGAGGATGGGGGCAGGGAGAGAGGGGGGTGGGGGGTGGGGCAGAGATGCCTCGAGGTCAAGGGGCAGCAGCGGGCAGCGTGGACTCTGCGGAAGGGCGGCCGTGGTACGCATGGGCAGGCTGCCTGCTGTGTTGGGGGCTGTGTGTGTGGGACAGGCGTGAGGTGTGCAGGTGTGTGTGAGTGCCCGTGTGCATATGGGTGTCACACAGGGCCATGTGTGTTACACGGGTTCCAGAGTGTGGGTGCGTGGTGTTCCTTGGGCGCAGATGTGTGTACCCCTGAGGCTCTGTGCATGTCCGCTGGTGGGCGGGCGGTGCTGATGTGCCTGATGCCAGTGGACGGTGCTTGCCACTAGTGTGGGTGTTCAGGGTGTTTCTGGGGTGTGTGTGCATGCGGTTGGTACAGGTGCCTGTGTGTCGGGCAGGCGTGTGATGTGTGGGTGGGCTGCGGACGTGCCAGGAAGCATGTGTAATGGATCACTGAGGATTCGTCTGCACATCTGTCAAGCAGGTCCTAGTGACCAAAAAATAACCCGGGGTGCGTGTCACGGAGCCCGTGCCTTGGGCCGTGATGCTGTTGCCGACAACTTTGCCTCCCAGTCCTGGGGAATCTGTGTGTTCACCACTGACGTGGCCACAGGACGGCTTTTACGAAAGTTCCCCTCTCCAGGGGGCGTGGTCCTTCTGCTCTTGAGACACACCGACTTGAACTTGAGAGCCCTGGTGTTGGGCTCCTCAGACCTTGGTGTCTCTCATGACATTCCTGCCCAGGCTCGTCGCTGGCTCATTGTTCGGGGATTTCTGAGAAGAGTGTTCAATGAGACACTAAATCGTACATAAACGTAGGTGTATCTACACAGTGAGGGGCATCTCTGCAGTGGACTCTTACTCCGCCTTGGAAAGGAATGAAATTCTGACATGTGCTTCCAGGATGAGCCTGGAAGACAGTGTACGAAGTGAGATGAGCCAGACACGGAAGGTCACATGTCGTCATATGAGGTCCCAGGAGTAGTGACATTCGTGCAGAGCAGAACGGGGGACACCAGAAACCGGGCGGAAGGGGGGCTGGAGAATCAGCATTCAGTGAGGACAGAGTGTTAGTCTGAGCTGGTAAATATTTTCTGGAGACGGACAGTGTGATGGCCACACAACCGTGTGCAGGCACTGAATCCCACTGAGCAGTAGCACCTGTAAAAACAATTAAAATGATCCCTTTTACGTTACATATTTTACTGCAATAAACATTGCAATGAGGTGAGTTCCTCTGTCCTCCAGAGCCTTGTCACTGGTGAAATTTCCTGCCTGATGTTGAATTTCACTCATATGCATCTTTGAGGCTTGGGGAGAAAAGTCTTTTTCTCTGTGCTCTCAGGTTCTGTACCTGGAGACTGTGAACCGAACTGATAAAAGACAGATTAACAGGAGAAAAAAATGTACATTTTGTTGATGTTAAAATGTGTATGTGCATGAGAGCTTCACAAAAAAGAAGTGAAAACCCCTCAAAATGGCCCTGGCTGGTGTAGCTCAGTAGATTGAGCACAGGCCTGTGAACCAAAGGATCGCGGTTCGATTCCCAGTCAGGGCATATGCCTGGGTTGCAGGCCAGTTCCCGGCAGGGGATGCATGAGAGGCAACCATATATTGATATTTCTCTCCCTCTCTCCCTCTCTCCTTCCCTTCCCCTCTAAATAGAACTAAATAAAAAATGTTATTTAAAAAAACCCAAAATGGTTGGACTCAGGGTTTACATACGATTTTAAAAAAGGACAATAAATTTTGGAGAAGTGGCTAGATGGCAGGGGTGGGCAATTGCGGAGGGTAACCGGGAAATGCAAGGCAGGCAGGGCTGTCTGGTAAGGCTCGTCATGCAGAATCACCCCAGAGTGGCCTCTGGGGCTGAGCCACCCCCCTGGAGGGGTGCGCACTTTTATGGATGGAAACATTCGCCACCTTGACAAAGAAAAGCCCAGGCGTGCTTCTAGGCAGAAAAGGGGAGGGCAGGGAGCTCCTGCTGCCCACTTGTCAGTGGCTTTCAGCTCAACGTGATGCTCGTGTCTAAGTGGCACACTTCGGGGTGGCATAGTCTGACTCCCTTCATGGTTGGATGGATCCCAAATTAAAAGTGACGCAGCGGCCCTTCCAAGGGGTGATGTTTGCATTTGTCCCATCCATACGCGGCCAAGGTCCCAAGACACAGCCAGGAGGTCCAGCCTTGGGTTTGAACCTCTGGTGTTTCCATCAATCAGTCTAGCCTTATGGACTGCAGGATGGGCCAGAGACCGCCTTCGTCACTGTGGCCTTCACTTCAACGGGGGTTTTGTTGTTGCTGCCGTTATGTTTCCTTTATGTCTGTGGAAGGTGAAGGGTGTCTATTCCGAAGCATCTCTCTGAGAAGAAGAATCCAAACCGCACCCCAGGGATGAGGCTGCTAGAGCTGGAAGGGACGTGCGAGGGAGGGAGGGGTGCTCCCCTGTGCCTGGAGCCGAGCGGGGCTCCAGGGAAATATCAGCGAGAGAGAAGGGTGACTCAGTTGTGATCTCGCAGAACTTTCGGAGAAGGTGAGTATTAACACCAAACATGAGATGCGTAAATCATCTCAAGCATAATGAACTAGTATTTAAAAAAAAAAAAAAAACATGACAAGCTGAGTGATCTTTCTTGGTCTTGTGGCCAGGGAAGGCTGCTCTGAGGAGGAGATGGTGAGGCCCGTGTTTGATGGGTGGACAGGACTCGCCCGGGGAACGAGGCAGCTGGAGAGGGACGGCTGAGTTCTAGGCAGAAGGAACAGCGTGCCCAGCGATTCTCCGGAGGGACCGAGGGAGGTCCCCAGAGGCTGCAGCGGGATGTCGGGGGTGACATCCAACAGGGAGGCAGGGACAAGGCAAACAGGGTGTGGAGTCCACGCTGAGGACGTGGACTTGACCCAGAGTGACAGGAAGACCTCGGGAAGTTGCAGGGGGCAGCTACTTCGCCGCGCTCATTTTCTGCAGCAGCAAACTGAGCTCCCCGGTTGTTAAGGAATGTGTGCTCACGCACACAGCTGGCCACTGCGGGCCCAGGGCAGGGCCTCTCCTGCTCCCTGCCGGCTCTGGGGTCTCCTGTGGCCCTGGCTTAGTCCAGCTGGGGGGTTTAAGAGTGGCCTTTGGGATAGCAAAGGACCTTGGTGAAAACATGGCCCTACCCTGCCAGATGGAGAACGTGGGCAATTTATTTCATATCTTGGAGCCTCAGCGGCTTCACCTGTAAAGTAGGAGACTAATAATATCTCAAGCTGTTTCAAAGATGAAACTAAGTAGCTTATGGGTGTCACCCAGTACAGTGTTCACCGTATTCTTAGGGATCAGTTTTGGGTCAGTTTCCCCTGTGTACACATCTTTGTTTGGCCAGAAACTTGATGACTAATGAACTTCTTCTAGCTTCAGTCAGTAGATTGATGACATTATTGTTTTGGTGTGTGGATTTCTTTAAGGCAGTCTCCTGGGAGACCCTGTCTGTCCCAGAGGGTCCGGTCCGTGCAGGGTTTAGCTGAGAGTGTCCCGTTCACGTTCTCCGTCTTCTCTGAGATAAGTGATGCTGCTCCCTGCAGCAATGCAGCATTCGCAGACACACAGCAAGAGTGAAACTCTAAGCTCAGCTCTGCTGCGGGCTGTTTGGTTTGGGACAAGCCACTTAGCCTCCCTGACACCCTGCGTCTGCCATTGAAAACCAGGTCAGGCAGCGTGGTGAATGGTAAAGCACCTGCAAAATGCCCTGCACCGCAGGAGCTTGGCAAATGCTGAGACTCCTCCCTTCTGCCCACCCTTGGTCCCAGGCCCCTTTGGAAACGACGCCCAGCGTGGGAGCGTCTGGGGTTCTTCTGAGCTGGGTTTGGCTTCACTTCGAAGCAGGGATTTTCCCAGCCTCCCCACCCAGTGGGACGGCTGCGGTGTTTCTGTGGCCTCACGGGTGCAGACCGGGGCCCTGGAAGGCAACCGGCAGCCTCTTACCCAACCCTGATTGTGTGGCGGGAGCTGAAACCTCAACGCCTGGCTGGGCGGCCTGGCGGCAGGGCTGGGAGAAGGCCCAGGTCTCCGGCTCTGAGAGCTCGTAGCTCACCGAGTTTCTGCCCTCCACCTGGGCCTCTCCGAAGCGTAAAGGAAGAGCATCCTGTGGAGGTGTGGGACTCAGCAGCCATGGAGGTGTTCCTCTGCAGGCCCATCTTTTCAGTTCTATTCTATGGCTGTTACTTCAAAGTCAAACCCTTAGGTCTGAGTGCCTGGCAGGTCTCCGTCAAGGGCTTTAAACATCCTTGTGGAGGCTCATCTCAAGTTCTGAGAGCTTTCGTTTGGCATCCCCACTACAGGTCAGTTTTGGTAGGTGTTCTAACTGGTTTTGAAGTTCGAAAATCTTCTTTATTGTAGAGGCTGTTCAGAAACAGGCCTTCTGATATGTGATTGGTGGAAATACTGGTACAGCCCCATGAGAGAACTTAGCAATATTATGTATCAGTACCTTTGAACCAAAACAATCCACTTCTAGGAATTTATACCCCAAAAGGCAAACTATGAAAACAATGAGCACAAAATCCTATCCATGTGGCACTAATTGCAGTAGAAAAAGACCGGCAATAACCTCAACGTTCATCGGGGGGGACTGACTGGTTGGAGGGGCCACGCCGCGTGTGCACGGTGAAGCTCGCATTAATATTTTATTGCTGCTGGCAGATACCCGACGAGCTTTGGTGCTGTAGGACGCTCAGCGCTGGGATACAGTGTCACGCGCAGGAAGGAAGGCGAAGGTCAGAATGTGCGGCATGGGGCGGGACCTTCCGTCTCAGACAGGGCATATGCATGTCATAGGCCCCCGAAGACTATCGGGCGGGGGCACCAGGTGTGGAGGCCGCATTTCTCTTCATGTGCTTTGTGTTGTGCATCTGCATGCAAATGTTTGCGGAATCGTGAAACGAAAAGGTAAAGAGGACCATCCCTTCAATCAAACATAAAAATTAAATGATCAAGGGAATTCAGTATTAACCATGTGGGAAGGAATTATTTAAAATGATTTTAACCTTTACAGGCGTCCCTCAGAGACATTGAAGGTTTGGTTCCAGGTCACCAAGTATCGTAATACAGTGAGTTGTAACCTTTTTGTTGGTGGAGGTCTTACCTCCAGTTTGTAAAAAGTGCAGCATGTCTGTGGTCTGATAAAGCGAAGTGTAATAAAGGGAGGTTTACCCGCGTCCTCTTGGCTGTTTGTCCGCAGTGGGATATGCCCTTAGGACAGAAGGAACTGCAAAGCAATCTTAAATTTCTTTTAGTAATTATTTTGTTGGTAATATGTCTTCCAAGAGTTATTCTAAAGCTTTTCATGCATAAATTAAGATACAGTACCTAATACTAATGTCATAAGGAGCCAAGTTTTTTGACATTAGAGAAAAAGAGACTCAAAAGGAAAATCAAAAATGGGAACCCTGCAACCCTAAACGTGGAAATGTCAGAACTCCTGGTGCATTTCTCCAAACCATCCCTGATGCCGGCCTCTGAGAAAGGGCCTGGAGCCAGTAATCCGCCCAGAGGCTCCTCAGCAGCCCTGCTGCAGTTCCCAACTGCCCTTCCCCCTGAGAGGGACCAGCGGGTCTCGGGAGAACTGGTGGACCCCACCGGGGTGGGGAGTGTTCCAGACCAGCCTGTAACATCTTGTCCCCCCCAGAAAAGCAGGGAAGCCGTGGAAGGCCACTGCGCTGTGACCAAAGCTTCAGAACGCATGGGAGCCAACGGGCCAAGGCTCCCACCGGCCGAAGATGGAGCCCCTCCACCCAAAGATGGGTGTTCATGCACAGAGCCACACCTGGGGCGGAGCGAGGTGCGCGGCGCCTGTGAGATCCACGGGAAAGGGTGCACGCGCTCCTCAGGCAGGATGCTAAGGCACCCCCTCATTATTCCGGAAACCGGCAAATGAGGGAGTGGAATCAAGCGCTCCATCCCCTTTCCAGACAGGGCAGTGCCTTGGCATAAGTAAATCATGGAGGAAGCGAAGATCTTCCTTCTTGGGAGATTTCCCGTTAACAAATGAGCAATCGGGAGAGCTAGCGAACCACCATTTTGCAGCCCCTCATTACATGCTGGCTCGTGACAACGGCCGTCAGGAGCTGCTGAAGTCGTCAGGTGAAGGTCTGAGGGAAACTTGATGAGGCGTGGTTGACGCTGGCATCGCCCGCCTCCAAGGGCAGGCGGCCGCTGTGACGTGCTCTTGCCACGATCCGGTGGGAGGGGCACAGCCCGTCCTTCGCTGCGCTGTCCCCCGGACCTCCAAGCCTGAGTCCAGCCCAGCCCCTAGACCAACTACCAGGCTGCAGAACTTGCAGGGGGTGAAGGGGTTCACTCCGGTCCCCGCGGGGAGGCCCTCGGCAGCAACTGCAATGCAGGCTGTTCAGCAAAGGAAGTGCAAGCAAACGGAAGAATGAGGGCCACAGCGTCGCAGACAGGCAGTTACCCACGTGGCCCCCATCGAGCGCAGGGGCCCTGTTTGCTTTCTGACCCGAGCAGGCCCATGGCTGCACCCGCTGTCGCTCAGGTTTGAAACTTTCTGAGGGGAAAAAACAGAACGTTTTGACGGAGTTTTGCCTGATGGCATGTTTTTCACATGGCTGCGGACTCATGAGCACTGGGAGGAGGGCACTCCCTGCAGAGGTGTTTTTGGAACACGGATGGAGATGTGTGGTGGTCTGAACTTCAGACTCTGAAGGGGTGCGCGTTGCTGGGGCACATTTATCTTTCCGCTGCCCGTAATTAGGCGGCTTTCTTCACATTCTCTTCCCATTTAAAGCTCTTTGAGGGCAAGGGCAAAAGGAACGGCTTTCTCTCCTTTAAGACTGTGCTTGGAAAGCGATGCGCTCAGTAACGGCTTGGACGGCCAGCGGCTGACCTGCCCCACGGAGACGCAGCACAGTGTGTCTCCGGCGTGGCCGGGCCCTGCCCGAGGCCCGTCCCTCCCCCGCTTCTGCAGACACGCCCCTGCAGTCCCGTCCATGGCGTCTGCGGGGAGAGGTGTCCCGTGAACCTTGTCAGGCGGAGCGTAACCTTTCCCACGGGTGTTGGTTTTGCGATTGCTATCAGGTGTTGTGAAAGGAAAGCTGTTGTCTCCTATTATGGAAATGGAGGGGGAGGAGGCGGTGGTTTGGGGCCAGGGGACCTGCCCATTGCATCAACTCACCTCCTGCCTCGTGAAAGTGCAGGTCAGGCCAAGTCGGAGGTGAGCCGATTCCAACACACACCCCTGGCTCCTGGGAACGCCGCGGCCGGCCAGGGTGGTTGTCTGACTTTCCTTCCTACGGGAGGGGCTAATTCCAGGGCATTGCCTTGGATGTTTTGTCATTGCGTGTGGGCCCCTGAGAAGGAAGACTTCCAAGGCCAGCTGTGATTGAAGACAGAACCACTCGTTCACTCTTCAAGCTGGAGAAATGAACTTGGACCCGGGTCCCGCCCTGTGCCATTCACCCAGTGACCAGGAATAGACAAGTCCTCTCAATGTTGTAGGAAACTCTTTTTTTTTTTTTGTCCCGAAAAACTCAATTCCCAAGGCGGTACAGCCGACCACAGACCGAGCTGCATTTCCAGAACTGCCTCCGGCCTCTGCCCCCTTACCCGCCGCTCCGCACGCAGTCTGCTGAACGGTCCTCTCCGGAGCGGGCCCTGCAGCTGAGGCTGTGGAGCTGACCCCTGACCCACAGCGGCTGGCTCCAGGCCCGCTAACCCCTGTCACCACCAGCTCAGCTGCTCAGCACTCGGTGCCGGGCACGCTCCTTGGAGATGAATCGGTGCAAATTTGTTATTATAATCATCGCGCCTTCTCTCAAGGTTTGGGAACGAACCGAGTACATGGTTTTCCCACCCGCAATCCGCAGGAATCGTCCTTTCCTGCCTATTTCTATTTTTCAGGGGCCTCTAGGAGATTTACGAGGGTAGCTTCTTACACTTGATCTGAACAGCAGCTGGGGAGAAATGATGAGTCGGTGCTGGCCGTGGGGCCGTTTTGCTCCTGCCAGACTGCGTTTCTGCTGTGGGAACAGAGAGGGAAATGAGCGGACCGCATGTTCCCGGGGCCTCAGACTGCTGCGTGGGAACCAAGGCCGGGTCTTGGAGAAGTTTCCCTTTTGACTGTGGAATATTCTCTTAAGGACCGTGACCAATCGGTGGCCTGATCGTTATGCTCCTTAATATAAAAATGCACGTCACGGGGAGGAAATTTGGGGGGCTTAGTGCATTTTTACATCTCCCCCTCAATTTTATTCATTGCCCCTCGAGCGCACACTTGCACCCCTTCCTTGCCCGTGAATGTTATGTTCATTTCATGTCAGGTGTTGGCCCCAGCCGTCTGTGCCTCCCACTGGAAGGAAGTCACCGAACCTCACGGTTTTTGCTCCTTGGCTTCCTTTTGTCCCTTAGGAGGTAAAGCTCGTGTTTGAACTTCTTTTCTGCCCTTTGTTTCCTTCCTTGTCAATGGCGTGAATGGTCTGTGCTCTGGAATGCTGGAAGATGGCTACTCGGAAGCTGTTGCCTTAGGTTGTTCATTGCCGGTAACGCAGAGTGTGTGCCTGATGCCGGGTGTGCTCCCAAAGGGGCGGCCCCGGTGGGCGGTCCAGGGTGGAATGGCGTCCGTGGCTGCGGTGATGCAGCCCAGGGTTGACGTTTCGCTGAGAGAGTTCAGGATGATGAGAAATGGACGGGTGTCTGATCGTCACTTGGGTCCTGGGGGCAACACGTGGGTCTGTTGTGATGTCGAGGCGGGAGCCGAGCGTCACGGAGCCAGCGGTCACTGTCCCACCTCTGTCACTCGGTGGGCACGCGCCCTTGGGCAAGCTACTTCGTCTCGGCTTTCTCACCAGTAAAGCGGGGACTGCAGTTGGTTGTCGGCCTGTGAGCACCATCTCAGTGCTGCTCGTCAACTAAAATAAAGTGTGACATTTCAGAAATGGGATGCCTCATCACCCACAAACCTTGACTGCTGTCTGGTTAAGAAGCAAAGCAAAGAGGGGAAGGAAGAAACTGGGGACAGCGCCATGGGGACCACATGGGAGGACACCAGGCAGGCCCATCGAGGGGCTTTCCTTGTCACAGTGCTGAGACCACAGAGCCACACGTGGACTTGTTCCCAGGAACACAGCCTGCAGGCTCTCAGCAGTGGCAAAGGGCCGACCGGCTCCTCCGGGTACAGGGAGGGTGCCAGTTCCTGAGGCAGCCTTGGGGGCCATGATTAAACAGGAACAAGGAGGCAACAATGTCAGGCACTGACAAGGGGTTTGGGTCACATTATCATCTTTGGTCCTGCTGACAGTGGGTGATTCACAAGTCACAGTATCAGAATGTCCAGTGTGTTTATGTGCTAAAACTTTCTAAAGGACTTTGGAGATCGTCAGTGTTCATTGACGTATCTATGTGCTTTATACCTTTATCGTCACTCCGGTTTACAGCTAAGGCACCTGTAATCGTTATGCAATTTAGAAAATACGTAGACTGTGCAATAGGTTTATCAGATAAAAAAGAATGCCCAGTTAAATCAGGGTTTCTGATAAACAAAAATTACTTTTTTTATAAGTATGTCCAAATATTGCATGGGACCTCGAAAATCATTATTGACCTGAAATTTAAATTTCACCGAGTGCTCTGTATTTTCATTTGCTAACTCTGGCCACCCTATTTTGGAAAAATCGAGTGGGCTGTATTAGTTATTCAGTCCCTTGGAAAGTGCAGTACTTTCTCGGTTCAATTTCCTGTGTTCTCACCTCTTCCATTAGCCCTGTTCGGGGGATTTTTGGGGTTATATCACTCTGCACCCACTTCTCTTAGCCGGCTCGCCATTCTTGCCTGGGCGGCACACCTGTTTATAACACAGCTTCTCAGTCTTTCATGTACCTGCCAGGCACTCAGGCGTCTTGTTAAAATCCGCATTCTGATTCAGCAGGTCTGGGGCGGGGCCTGAGATTCTGCATTTGAATTCTGCATTCTGCAGGTAACACTGATGCCGCTGGTTTTTGGACCCCAGGTTGAGTAAAGCATCTTGACCCGAATTCTCATTTTCAACTAAACATAAATAAGACTACCATGGAAGTATTTTCTTTACACTCCCCCCCCCCATTTTTTTTAATGGATTCTTTATTTGTTTTAAGCTAGGAAAGGCTAAATGTTATGCCTTTTTGTTAATGGAAGAAAACTGCGTCAGACTGTGAGAAAGTTCTGGAAAAGCACATGTTCCAGGAACTGGTCATTAGGTTGTTCATCTGTTCGTATTTCTGGAAGGACCCTGGGAGTCATTAGAAAAATCACATGGTCGTACTGGGTTCACAGCCCATCCCAGGAGCCAAGTTCTAAAATGTACTGGTTACCAAGCATGAAAACCCTGCTCGCAGTCCTGTTTTTTCCAACACCGAGCTCTGTCAGGGAGAAGAGTGTTGAAATGCTCTCAACATCTGCATAGAAAGGCTCGAAAGTCCTTTTAAAATGAAAACCCCAGACGAACAGCTGAGGATTTCTGCTGCCAGGTGTTCTGAGCCTTGGAAAGGCCCATCCGAATGAAGGAGGGCCCTGCTAGCCCTCCGCCGAGCACTTGCTCTTCCTGCCAGGGCCCGACCCTGCCCCTGCTTTGTGCCTCCATTGCGTGCACGGGTGTTGGATTAAATCGTCCCCGTGCCGGAAACATCCTGTCTGCCCCTGGCCCCCCTCAACCAACGCCCTAAGAGTCAGGAGGCAGAAGACATGTTGACAGGCTGTGTGTCTGCTTTCTCCCGGTGTCTGATGTGGCTTCTGTGTCAGACACAGGGCAGACGGCGGGGTGGGGGGGTGGGGAGGGAGCTGGCTGCCAGGGCTTGGGGGCGGGGGATGGGAGAAACTTCTAGACAAGTTTTGTGGCAGAAGCTTAACTGTTTAAACTTGCTGTCAGAGGGAATTTGAAGGAAAGGAGTTGGCTAAAGGTGCCTGGAAAGTGTGTTTGAGAGCGTTGAATGCTATCTCATAGAGACTTTACACTGGAGACGTAGAGGGTTGGAGGGTTACCCCTCTCTCTCCTGGACCCCCCAAGACTTGACTAAGAATGAAGGTCCTGTAGCTCGTGTTCTTCCGAATGCACAAAACCCACAGAAAAGGCAAAAAATGGGCAAAAGGGCACAGTTCAACAAATCATCTCCGAAGTTAAGCGGTGGCGTTGCAAATAGTGATCGTTTCCTGATTTCGATTACTGGACTGATCTTACGAAAGAGAGTGCCCTTCTTAGAAGAAACACACAGAAGCATTGAGCAACGAGGCCTCTTGTCTGCAGTGGGTGCCCAAAGGGTTCACGAGATAATGACCCAGCAAAAACGATAAAATGCGGGTAACTGAGAACTCTTACACAGAAGGAAGGACTTTGCACTGTCTTCGTAACTTTTCCGTAAGTTTGAAATACTTCAAAATGGGAGGTTTCACTGAAAGTGAGGATCTCCCTGGAATGGTGTTGGCAGCTGCCCTCAGCCCCTGGCGCTATTTTCTCTCTCGAATTCCTGCAGCGACTTCTGGGAGATCTTCACAGTTGACGCTGAGCCTGGCTGTCCGTGAGGGACATCCCTACAGCTTCGTGTCCTTGTTCCCCTGCTGATTGGCACGGCCTGTCTCTTAGAGTCTCAGACTGAACCCACACGGACTTAATCAATAAACATTCCTTTTTTGGGTGACATGCCACCAACCTGTCTTTTAGCTGTGGTCTGCTTGCAGAAAGAGGAAATCTCTAGGCCACCCGTGGCTGATAGCATCACGTAAGTGCCCACAAGGGTACCTTACTGCCAGCCGGCACCCTGCGCTTCAGAGTGGGGCTGACTCACACGTCTCTGTGGGACTCCCTGCTGGGACGCACACCATCTGTCTGCACGGAGAACACAGCAGTTCGATTCCACAGCGCAGAACTCTGAACCGCAGAGAGGGTAGTTCCCTTGCTGATCCATCCCCCAAAGAAGCAGAGATGAAGCTGACACCGACTGTTTTTATTGTTGTTGTTGTTGTTGTTGTCAGTTGGATGCCTTTTCCTGATCCCAGACAACCCCCCCCCCCCCGAATCTCCAGCTCTCTCAGTAGAAGAAAATTGTCGACAACTCTCGGTTTCAGCCTGCCAACCAGAGTATTAACTTTTTCCCTTTAAATGCAGAGAAGAAGCTTGGAATCTTTAAAGTCTGCAATAATAACTGCTTCGGATCGGCTTTGAAGGGATTTTCATGTGGGAGACTACATCGCAAGCCGTGGAGAAGTCTCTCTCTCTCGTCAAAGTGGTGGTGGTCCAAACCAGTCCTCTCCGGGACGTGTCCATCCTAAGGGTCTCTCGGAGCAGGGAAAGTCTCCGGGAGCCATCGCTGTTCTTTCCAGTTGGTTTTGTTTTTCATTGCTAGAGAGTCTGTTCAGAGAATTCACTTTTCCTTTTAGAATTTTTATTTTTTTTTTTAAGAATAATGCTTCGCAATTCTGCTCTAGAACGTGATAGCTGGCTGCCAGTCCTGTCTGTTTTGAATTATGACTGCTCACCCTTGTTTAAGGTGCTCTGCCTACCCTTCCAGAGGCTTCCCACCGAGTCACGGGGCCCTTGTCTCTCGCTACGGAAGAGCCGCCCCACAAGGGAAGGTGTGGGAGCAGAGCCGCCGTTCATCTGCCTGGCAGCCTTCTCATTAGGAGGCGAGTTGGACGCTGGGAGGCGAGGAAGGAGGGGGCGGGCGGAGGATCTGGGGGCACTAAATGGCTCTCTGAGTGAGAACAATTAGTGATCTAAGTGTGTTCTTGAAAATGAAGCGCTCTGCCGCGAGATCACTTACAAGCACCATCCGCCTGGCCAGAATCTCCGTCAGGAGTTCCGCAGTTCTGAGAAGTCATCTTCAGAGACGGTGCTTATTGGAATTCATAGCTAGCGTTTCATTTTGTACTCTCTGAGATCAGCTAATGTTCTGGTCGCTCCAGAGCCTTGGAAAATGCCCCTGTCCCCCGGGCTTTACCGAGGGGAAGCGCGGCTGCGCCAGAGCTGCAGTGCCACAGCCGCTTGCGGCAAGTCTCCGTTCCAAGTCGGCCGCACCATCTTCCCCTTCCTAGAGCGGACGGACCGCTTGCCTTCCCCTCATTCTGGGCCTCCAGCAATGCTTGCAGCGTCACAGAAGGACTTTATGCCATGCGACTTTTTGGCCCCGATTTTGAAAGATGTAATTTCGCTTTTTTAGAAGAGCAACTTTTCATTTACGTATCAAATGCTATTGCGATGAACCCGAGAGAGCAGGACGGCGGCCGGTGCTCTCTCGCAGCAGTGTGCTGATGAAGGAGCCGTCGCGGCACCGTCACGGCCGATTCTGCGGGGTCACGTGCGGGAAAGCGCCCCGGAGCTCAAGGAAACCACGTTGAGATCGTGAGGGTTCCTGGGCTTTTGGAAAAAGCAATATAGAATATTTTGCCGAAATTTGCCGTTTTAATAAGGTTTTGAACTTTTATCATGTATTTTAATAAAGTACTTCACAAAATAAAAGGAAACTTGACACGCCATTCAAAACTATTTTAATGATTCTCCACTGGACAGAGAGTTTTCAGTGTTTCCCATGTGCAGACGATGTACACACTGGTGGCGGTCGTGTCTGTTCAGTTTTTGGTGGTGCCCCCCAAAAGGGCAGGAGTAGCTGGTTGACTGACAAGGTGCATTCGATAAAATCTAAAATCTTTGCAAATCAGTCTACGCAGTCCAAAGCCTTTCTTAATGCTTCTTTAAATCCTTCCGCATCACTGGTGTATTATTGACTGTCACTCTGTAATGACACTTTTAATACCATCGCAGGAATTCATACCTTGCCAGTAGGTCAAAGCCTCCTTAGGCACCACTGGCAGATGCAAGGGCATGTGAACACCTGCTGCGCACCCACTGCACCTTCCAGGAAAGGGCTTGGCTGCATGGAGACCCCAGTGCCCCACCCCATCGCTGTGACCTACGGCCCCGGGTCCTCTGCCGCACACGGGAGGCATGGGGTCAGCCTCAGCCTCGGCGGGAGGACGGCTGCCACACGAAGGTACGTGCATTGTGACGACAATGGGAAACGGAGCTGCTGCAGCCTGGAACCTCAGGTCCCTCCGAAAGTCCCGTGCTGAGTCCCCACTGTGGAGGGACCTCGGGGAGCTCGTTAGGCTGAGAGAAGGGGGCCCTCAGGACTGGGAGGGGCGCCCAGACACGGAAGAAGTGAGAGGTGGTCTCTCTCCACCGGGGGAGGAGGCAGCAAGGAGGCAGCTGTCTGCAAAGCAGGAGGAGGGCCCTCCCGGGACACTGCTCCTGGAGCTTGAACCTCTCAGCCCCCAGAGCTGTGTGAAGCGGTTGTCGTGAAGTCCCTGGTCTGTGGTCCTTGTAGTGGGACCTGAGCTGCTGGAGACAGGTGCCGAGCAGGCACAGCCAGCCAATGTCCGCCTGGTCAGGAAAAGCGTCATCACAGTTTACCCGACATCTGCTGACCACCGATCCATACACATGTTTTAAAGATAATTTGAGCACTTCTCCTGAGTGTACTTTGAGCAGCAGGGACATTTCCCCTTTACCAAAGACAGAAGGGGTGGCCCGAGCCAGACGGAATCCGCAGCCAAGACAGGACCGGTTTTGCGAGGTCATTCGGGGTTCTGGCTCCAAGGACCACATGCTTCCTGTGAGCTCCGAGTCTTGGACATTCAGCGCCTCACCTTATTCCGCCACAACTGCTTCTTGTCTTGAGATCTTGCCCTGCTTACCAAGAGAGGGGCTTCGGGGCGGAAAGCGTGTATTGAGTTTCTTTCTTCTCCATTGCACATTGCTTGGCATATAAAAGATGCCAAACGAATTCTTGGTTACATAAGCTTTGAAAATGGAAATAACATCCTCTAACATTCTAGTGAAAGTTAAATTGCAAGAAAACAAGGTTGTACAATTTTCTCACGTATCAAAGCAACGTTCTGAGGCCAACAGTTCTTCCAGTCCCTAATTTAAAAATACTCTTATTTCTAGTTGAGCCAAGATGTTTTAAATGTCTCATTTCAAAAAGTACCATACGTGTCTCCGAGTATACATTTTACGAATGACTTCAGAGCTGGGAAAAGGAGCAGCTGCCCACGGAAAGCGATGTGCTGTCGCGGGGGCGGGCGGGGTGGGGGCGCAGGTGCCGGGAGGAACGGCCAGTTTCTAGCACCACGGCAACCGTCCCCATTGCCTCGATCATCGACACCCTCAACAATGCCTGTTTCTCCCACGCCTACCACGTAGCGCGCTCATGAAGAGGAATAAATCTGTGACTGAGGAGTTTCCAACTGAAGTGGGGACAGGAGCAAGCACAGGCCCTGTCCACTGGGGTGAAGAAACTTCCTGCTCTGCTTGTGAAGAACAAGTTTGTCCCCAGAGGAAAGACCCGGTCCGGCTCCTGAAGGCGCCTTGGTCCTTCCTGCTCCAGCGAAAACAGAAAACATTTCGTTCCTGTGTCTGGCAGGAACAACTTGGCCGCCTCCACTCTACTGGTGATGATCAGGCCTTGGTGGGGAGGTTTAGGAGCCCCAGCTTGCAAGGTGGACCCCTGATTGCCCATGTTGGCTGACCCAGGTGACCTCAGCCTGTGGGTACACATGACACTGTATCTCCTAGCTCTACCGTAACGAAGTCCTGCACCCTGGGTGGCTTAAATGATGAAAAGCTGTTCTCTCGCAGTTCTGGAGGCTGGACGTCCGAGATCCAGGTGTGGGCAGGGTTGGTCCTGTCCGAGGTTGTGAGGAAGAATCTGTTCCATCCTCTCCCCGAGCTTCCGGTGGTTTGCGGCCTGTTCTTGAACTTGTCAATCACCGTGGTTGTAATGCCTTTTCTCACCAGGGAGATTTCCTAGTGCCCCTGACCCAGCCCCCCCAACCCTGACCCCAGACGCTTGCGGGTAGATCTGAGTGAGTACTGGTGTTCTCTGATCCACCTGTCAAACGCTGCTTGCTGTCTGCTGTCACCGACTTGCCTGCCACTTCCCTTGGGTGCGGCGGACCCCTCCGGGCACCAGCCTCTGTGCCGTGGGGCTCTCAGTCCAGGCCACTGGCACTGGCTCCGAACGAAGCCAAGGCAGTGACGAGCGGTGATGAACTCTGGTGCGGGTTTGGAGGCTCCGGCAGTCTGCATGGGGGAGTGTGTGCTCATGTGTACGTGTGTGTGCGCACGCAAGTATATGTGTGGCATGCATGTGGCATGTTACCTTAGGGCTTTTCTCAAATTCCTGGTCTCAGGGTGTCATTTCTGGCCTCATTCAGCGTAGTCGATTTCCCGTAGTTTTGGCCCCGGGACCCTTTCTTCAGATGACATCTTCGCCAGATGTGCGTGAGCCGCTGAACATGGGTCACATCAGCTGGGTCTCCACCTGTCAGCTGCGTGAGCAGTCCCTGGGCCTGCACCTCAGTTTCCTCATCTCTAAATCGGGGCAACGTTGTACACAATGATGGTATTTTGGTAAGAGCGGCTGGGTTAATGCCTGTGCAGTGTTGGGGGCGCTGACGGTCACTTGTGCCTTCTGGCTAGAGGGTGGGCGAGGCATGAGCTCCCAGGTCTTCCTGTCCCTCCCTTCCTCCTTCAGAGATGCCCCCGAGTCTCCTTCAGACACCCAGGACTCAACAACCCAGATGGGTCAACCCAGGGCCCGTCTAGAAGCCAATGAGAAAGCGGTAGTTCCGTAGCGACCTGCAGCGAAGTCGAAGATGGACCAAGTATTTTCCCTAATAACCCATTTCAAAAACAGGAATGGCGATGGGATCTTTGACTTCAGTTGGAGAGTTCAGGGCACAGCTTCAGCTTAAGCAAGCTTGAGACAATTAATGCAGCCTTCTTTTTCCTATTCGAGGTCGGCTGAAGGATTCCCGAAACAAACATTCACCTTCCATCTCTAGCAGGCGCCATGGACTACGGCAGCCACACCCTGGGGGCATCAGAGTTCCCTCGCAGGCTTGTCAAGGCCCAGATGCGGGGCCTGCCCCCTGAGTGCCTCTTTCTGCAGGTCTGGGACGGGGCCTGAGAGCTTCCCTTTTGAACATGTTGCTGGGGAATACAGATGGTGCTGATCCAGGCCTCCCTTGGAGACGGGAGGCTGTAGGCAGGCTGCCCTAGGCAGAGAGTTTTGTCCGTCACGGCTCACCATGGAGCCCGGGGTAGAGGAGGGTTTGTCTGTTCATCCACTAGCTTTTGCAGATTCTGAGGGACTCTGAGGTCACAGGTAGGAGGTGAAGTTTCGTTGTTTAAGCCAGGGTGTAGGTAACAACCATGCACAGCAACTAGAATATCTCCTTTAGCTCACATCCTTCTGCGCCAGCCCGGCCCACAGTTCCTTGGTTGATCTGAGCTGAAAACTTCAGTGCAAACAGAAAATTCAGTACTGCTGCGGCCGAGCAGCGCAGCTCACCTGTGAGGACATGCGCCTGACCTGGGGCGACACCGTTCCTTCCTTTGTTCCTCTAAGGGTTAAATTTAAAGGCACCAGCATTGAAACGCGTGAGTCTGGGATTTAACCAGTTCATGAAGACTTCAGATAAGCACCGGAAAGTTGCTTTGAAGAAGGGCCTCGAGCTATTTGGCGGGGAGGAAGAGACATGCCGGCATGGCTTTGCATGGCTTTGCACAGCGGACTGGCGGCGTTTATCCAGCCCGCCCGCCCGCCGGCGGTTAGAGGAAGATTTCCCGCTCGGCGGTGTTGCTCCTTGCGAAACCTCCTTACCTCATCCTTGACAGATGTCTCAGATAGACGCCAGGGGATGAGCAAGTTGCTGAGATGAAACCGAGGTAACATCTCCCTTCCACACGTAGAGATGGTTTGATAAGGAGGAAAGAACAAACAGGAAAGATGAGCAGGCTGCTCAGAGTCAGGGACATGTCTGGGGTGGGGGAACGGGGGCTTTGGGTGAGGCCGGTCTGTGCACCTGGCGGAGCTGGGATGCTGTGAGCTTGGCTCAGATCTGAGACCCGGGGTGGTGAGGGGCCCAGGCAGAGGGGAAGCGAAGTGCGTGGCAGCCTGGGGACAGTTGGAGCAGGATGGCCTGCGTGAGGGACGCTGGTGCTAAGGCGTCTGGGACCGGGTGTCCCAGGCCCAGGTGTTTGTTGCAGAGATGGAAATTATAGAAATTCCCAGGTCCGTCTCAGACCCCCCTATACCAGACTTTCTGGGGATTTGCAACCTTTACAAGCAGGCCAAGGGATTCTGAGGCAGCCCTGGACGGCAGGCTTTGGGAATCGAAGCTCCCGTGGAGAACCGAATGTGCCCGGAACAGCAGAAATGACGTATCGACGTGCGTGTGTTTCTTAATCAGGGGCCTTGGCAACTCTCACTGCGCCTTTCCGCGATAGCATTTCCAGGTGCCTTCGGCTGGCACAAGAATCACTGTCAAACTTCGTGTCAAAATCATTCCAACCTCAAAGATAAGTTGCAAAAATGAACAGGGGCACGCGTAATACTCTTTACCACGCACATTTTACCCCGTTCGCTCTATGAGTCAGGCATTCTCTGCTGCTCCCCACACACACGCCACACGCATGCACACGTGCGTGCACGCAGCACCCCCCGCCCCTCTCTGAACTGTTTCAGTGGGAGGAGCAAGCATCCTGGCCCTTTACTCCCAAGTCCTTACTGTGTTTCCTAACAACCGGGACGTTCTCTTGCATAACCACCAAGCGGTTATCAAGTTCAGTAAAGCTGACCTTGATAAGATGTTCTGCCTAATCTACTGCTTGAGTCCCAGCTTTGTCGGTTGACCCGGAGATGCCCTCCGAGCATTCTCCTCCCCGCCCGGGACCCCCCCTGCCCCCCACCCTGGGGCCAGGTGGGGTGTTTAACTGTCCTGGCTCTTCAGCCGGCCTGTCTTTTGGGGCGGGAAGGTCGCTGCAGGCTTTCTTTGCGTTCTTGGGACACTGGCATTTTGAAGAATACGGTCGCTCGGCACCCCACTTTTTGTTTTAGTAGAACGTGTCTCATCTGGAGCTTTTCCTGCGTCCCCTTATGATGAGATCAGGCCACTTATTCCCTGCAGAAATGCTCTGCGGGGGGGGGGGGGGGGGGGGGGCGTTGTGTCCTCAGGGGACAGTATCTGGGGACACTCAGCAGCCACCTAGCCCCTTCAGTGCTGTTTATATTATCTCCTGGTTAAAGTTGCATTTGATATCCCCACTATTTATGTACTATTTTCTCCCCCTTGCAACTCATACGCAGCCAGGGAGATGACCTTTCAAGACCACACACAAACGCTGCTCCCCCTCGGAAACTCTCCCTGGATGTGGCGCCCGCGGATGCTGTTTGCACGATCCAGTCTTTAGCGTGAGGACGCAGAGTGCTGGCTGTCTGCGGCCTGGCCTCCCTCGGCGTCCACCCGTCCTCGTGCTGTGAGACCCGTCTCTTCTCCCGTTTACTTACCTGTTCATCACCAGCATGGGCCACGAATCCTTATTTGTCAGTAGTTTTTGACTCTGCCTTGTCACCTTGGCATTTGATCTGTCCCAGATTTGGCCCGTGAGATCCTCCAGGTGGCTCCTGGGTCCTGTGACGTGGCCCCATTACTTGTTTCTAGCATTTTCTGTCTAGCTCACCTTGACCCTCTGCTGCCCCAGCCGTGGAATGAGCTGTCTCTCTGAAGACCCTCAGCTTATCCCCAGGCAGGAATGTAGGGACTGGTCACGGAGATCAGGGCCCAGGCGCCCGGGGTGCTCACGCTGCTGAGCTTGTCTGTGCCCCCACTCTCTCAGCGGGCAGAGACAGGGAACGTGCGTGTGTGCGCATGCTCCCCTTCACGTCCACATGCAGGGACCTGTGCGCACAAACGCACCTGCACACGCTACATGTTTTACAAAGCGTGAGTTCATGCCAACACCTCTAACTCTAACCTGTCCACCCCGAGTCCTTTCCTGACGTTGGTGCACCCCTTTTCCACAGCGAGGACCCTGACTCCCGGAGGCATCGGTGTGTTTGTGTATTTGCTCCATCCTTTGACACATTCAAAATGGTCACAGAATCACACTACAAAACAGTAGCCTACGAAAAAGTGATCAAAATGTGTTTGCAGTTCTGCCCCCACCCCGCCCTAACCAAAGGGGAGGTTCTGTAGCCAAACACTGTGCTGGTCAGTGCCTTTGGCCCCTCCCCCTTCCTTCCCTCCCTCCCTCCCTCCCTCGCTCCTTCCTTCCTTCCTTCCTTCCTTCCCAGTGCGTTCGCCCAGTAAGTTGGAAAGTGTGCTTGACATCAGCAGTCAGGGAGCGACTGGCTGCTGCAAATCCTCGTGGGCTGTGCTTCTGAAACTACAAAGTCAGGTTCCTCGAGGGAACGAGGAGCCTTCAGTGACGGGTGCTGTGTGGCGTGCCCAGGGCTGGTTCATAGCCACAGAGGGTCCTGTCAGGGTCCCCTGGGTCAGGAGTCAGCATTTTGCTGTGGCTGCCTTTCTGCTCACTTCAGATGCATTTTTAAAAACGTTCCTTTCTGTTCAGTTTCCGATGGAGCATCCAGAAAGTGTAGGACTGTGACTGGACCCTTTTTGACAAAAAAAACGATGAGGTCTTGGTTGCACACTTTCATAGGGAAGTGTCTGACCTGTGGGTGTGTGGCGCCTTTAGTCCAGTAGTTCTCGGTGGGAGCAGCTTTCCCCTCAGAGGATGCTCAGCAAAGTCTGAAGACATTTTCTGATGGGAAGGGGCTGCCATCCCGCTGCTGGCGTCCAGTGGGCCAGGGGGCAGGCATGCTGCCAAATACCCACCACTGCCTAGGACAGCCCCACAGCAGAGGGGCATCTGGCCAAACAGTCAGCAGTGCCAGGGTCCAGAGATCGTGCTTTATGCTAACCTTTCCCGGACGTCTCCCTATTGTTTAGTTACAACAGCTGTTCATCAGATAGGACTAACGCCCCCACAGTCTAGAAGGGGGCTGTGTCCGTAGCCCTGGTCATAGCAGAGCAGAGAGGAGAATCCAGCCACCAGGCACTTGTAGGCTGTTAACAAGTATGTGGACTCAAGTTGTATGGGCATGGGAGACAGAGCGAGACAGAGAGAGAAGTAGAAAATTAGTCCTTAATTCAGAATCAGTAGATGTGAATTGGGAAACCAGCGTGGGAGATACACATTGGTGTATCATTGCCCACCCTTTCTCCTGCCAGTTCAAGGTTTTGTGTGTGTGTGTGTATGTGTGTGTGTATTGATAAAAACGGTCCACATTTCAGGCGCATGACGCAAAGATTTGCTAGGCATCGTGGGATGCCTGCTGCCACGCATTTCCGCAGCAGTCCTTGCTGAGACGGGTAACAGAGGGGGGTGCCAGCTCTTCAACGTGCCGGGGTGGACCGCCTGCCTCCCACCCGCCTCTCGCCCGTGCCCGGGCGAGCAGGGGCTGACGGGTCCTGTCTCCTCCTCAGCGACCCGCACGAGTGGCGTGGCAGCTGCTTGTAGCAATTAGAACGCACGGCGTGCAGAGCCTTGACTGTTGACGGAACCAATTAAAAGATCAATTAGTGCAGAGCAAGTGCCTCGAGAGGTGGCACTCCGTGACACAGAGCAGACATTCCATCCGCACGTAGAGCTGCCGACACCGAGCAGTGTGTGTGCTCTCGTCCTGAGCTCTTGGCCTCTTAAAATGCTCTGTAGACTGTTAGGCACCCGACGGGGGAGCCGAGAGCCTGGGCTAACAGGACAAATGGCTTTTCTGGCCATGGTACTTTCACTTAGACTGACAAAATGGGTTACTAGCAATTCATGGGGTTTGTAGTAATTAAGTCATTGTAATTAAGTAAAAATAGTAAAGCAATGCTGAGCTTATGCAAATATTTTGTTTTATTTTTAGCTTTGATATAGGTCATTCAAAAAGATGGGTTTCCTACCAGTTATTTATATGTAGTTTGGATTTCTTCTTATTTTTTTATACTTTTATTTTTATTTATTTTTTAAAGATTTTATTTATTTTATCTTTAGAGGGGAAGGGATGGAGAGAGGGAAAGAAATATCAATGTGTGGTTGCCTCTTGTGCGTCCCATGCTGGGAACTGGCCTGCAACCCAAGCATATGCCCTGACTGGGAATCGAACCACGATCCTTTGGTTCATAGGCCCGCGCTCAATCCACTGAGCTACACCAGCCAGGGCTCTTCTTCTTCTTCTTCTTCTTTTTTTTTTATAACAAAAAAACCCAGTTTGTTTTTAGTGTTTCTTGCTGTACTGGCATTTGAGTGTGTGTGCGCCACAGACTATGTGGGAAGCCTTGAGTGTCGTGGGCCCTGTGACATAGTTGTTACAGGCCGTGGGGTGGCGTGAAGATAGACTACACTGAATTTCCAGGTTTCTAAGGGGCAGAACTCCAGGACAGGTCTTCTCAGGGGGTGAAGAACTTGGACTTCAGGAGAAGTGTCCGAGGTGCAAAGCAAGTGTTTGTGCTCAGCAGGTCCTCGCACAATCAGCGGGCAGCGGAGGGCGTTCTGGCTGAGGCCCAGGACCCATTTCCGGCCCTGTGGTGGTTGGCGTTTCAGCTGAAGAAGTGGGGACCAGGTGTTGTTACAGTTATGATGGTCAGTGACCAGGAAGGGCGTCTTCCCACCTGCGACCCCCTCCCTGCTTCCTGCAACCCTGCCAGGTGCCCAGAGAACAGAGGCAGGGGCAGCTTAGGGTCTGTTATGTCTAGGGCTTTGCAGGGTTTGGGGGTAAAATCTCTCTAAGGAAAGTATCCTTGTGAATTAAGCTGGAATACAGGTGACCCAGGAGAACTTTTTTTAATCCTCACCCAAGGATATGTTTATTGATGAGAGAGAGGGAGGGAGGTGGGGAGGGAATGGGGGTGAGGAAGAAACATCAATCAGTTGCCTCCCATATATGCCCCAACTGAGGATTGAACTCACAACCTAGGCATGTGCCCCGACTGGGGACTGAACCTGCACACTTTCGGTGCACAGGACGATGCTCCAACTAACAGAGCCACCTGGCCAGGGCGAGAACTTCCTTTGTCTGGGCAGAGGCAGGTCACATGACCTCCCTTAGGTAGCCTGTCACATGGGTCCTGCCCCATTTCCTGCTAGGCTCTTTCTCATCCTGGAGAGTCCTGCCAAGTGGAAGGCACCTGCAGCCCCTTCTCACTTCCAGACACATGGCTTCCCAAGGGGGGCGATTCAGAAGGGAGCCCAAGAGGGGAACATCCTGGGGCAGCACCAGGTTGGTGTCCTGCTGTTCACTGTTTTCTCCCCCACCCCGCTCGGATCTCTACCCCGGCTGTTGTGGCTCAACAGCATCCTTGGCAAGGGGTGACTCCTGTGGCCCTCCCTGGGGCTGTGATGGCAGGAGCCGCGGGCATGTGTTGGGGGCTGGGGTGTCTGGAGAGCAGATTTAGTCACAGGGGTCATAGCACAAGGTGGTGTTTGGTGGAGCATCGGGCATATTCCCCAAAGTTCTTCATTATGGATAGCAGAATTCGGTCTGGCGCAGGTACCTGGTCCTGGGCAGTTTGTGGACATTCTAAAGGTTCATAGAACCATGCTGGTGTGCAGAGCAGCCCGGAGAGACCCACCCACACCCTGGGACTGTCCCAGCAGAAACCTCATTGCTCCCACTGCTATCGCTGCAGCTGGCTGAGAGGGTCACTCCCCCCCCACCCTTGGGTGCTCCCGGGTGCTCACTTCCAAGTTCCCCCTGGGTGCGTCTGCCTACAAGGATGCATCTAAGAAGTAGGCAGAGCCTGAGCTGCTGGGAGTCTGGGGAATGCAGTTTCTACTTTTGCAGCTGGGAGCATCCTGCCAGAGATGGGGGTGGGTGCTGATTGAGCCCGTCTGTATCTGCAGAAATGGTCCAGGGCTACGATGAAGGTGCCCTGAAGTAGCTGCGCACTTCAGTGAGACCATTGTGAGGAAGTGGACATTGAGTAGAATCCAAGGTGTTCCGAGGAGGCTGCTGGAGAGGCAAGCAAGCAGAGACTTGACATTGAGGATGGATGTGACTTTGCCTGTAGGGGGCGCTCTGCAGACCTTGGCTGGTATGTCTGCTGCAAACGTGGGGAGTTCACGTTTGAGAGTCAGGTGAGGCCAGCAGAGGCGATGAGGCAAGACAATGAAAAAGTTTGAATACGGGAAGGGGAAGGAGATTCGGGACTTTGTCCTGGGTGAGAGGAAGGGCGACAGGAGGCTCACAAGGGCAGGGACGTGGTGAGGGTGGCGTGTTGGGAGGCTTGCGGCTCGGGTGCATCAAACTGTGGGGATGGAGACAGCCTGGAGGCGGGGGAGCCGGCTAGTTGTCAAGTAATCGGGGTGGCAGGTGGTGACAGCCTCGCGTGGGGCGACAGCGGTGAGAACACACACACCCGAGTGCAGAGTGGGTGTCGGAGGCTTCTCAGAGGAAGCAGAGCAGTGGGAGGGGGCCTGAGCCTGGTGCCAGAAGCCGCCACGCAGTGGCAGCGTGAGCCTGACAGGTCTCTCGGGGTCTCTGCGTGGGCGGCTGCCTCGTGAAATAGAGACAACCCTCCTCCACCACCCAGCCCCAGGGGCAGGGGCCCTGATGGCGAGGGTGACAGGGGAGCCTCCGCTCCCCACAGACTCCCTAACATGAGTCATGGTGGTTCTGAAAGGAAGAAGCGGTGGGATTTGGGGGCCGGTAGCAGGGGGGAGAGGAAAGTGGGGAATGACTCTTGGCTTTCCCCTGAGAGCTGTAGGGAACAGGTGAAGCCCAGGGGGAAGAAGAAAGCTTCAGGCACTGGAGGGTGGTGGTGGGCAGTGAACAGTCTGGGTTTGAGCAGGGCTCCGGCAGACATAAGAGAAGACATGCGCAGGGGGGTCGAAGAGCCGGGCAGCGCCCCGGCGAGGCCGGACAGAGCAGTACGTACTCTCCCTCTTGTTCCAGGAAGATCGTAAGAAAGCAGTAACTGGTTAATTTTCTGTGTAGTTCATGTTTGGGTTTGGTTTAGGGGTCCTGCCCACATAAATTCTGCTTTAGCTGCAAGCCGAGAACACTGCAGCTACTTAGGGACTAGCATGTGGCGCCTGGACAGCTAATTAAAAGAGGGAGCCTGACCGTCCACGCTTGCCTGGGACTGAGGGGCTCTCCCGTCCAGTGCTGGAGCTGGGAGGTCCAGGGTGAGAGGGGTGGACACCTGGACAGGTGAGAAGCAGCAGCAGGAGGCGGGGTGGGGGCTCCTGGATAAGCCCGCAGTTGCTGGGAGGGGCTCAGGTGGCCTGGGTGAGGAGAACGCACAGATGCAACATATTCTGCTTTTAGTAGAAGCAGCTCTGGGGAGGGACCGGGTCCTGCCGTGCTGGAGAAAGACCAGGCAGTCTCACCAGGGCTGGAAGAAGGCTGCTGGCCTCAAAACTCTGGGCGGACGGGGCGGGGCTTGTCCCACTGGGTTGGGGAGGAGCCCGTGAAAAAGAGCGGGTTCAAGTCATACTGACACCAAACCAAAACCCCCAAAACCCCAAAACAGCCACCTCTGGGGAAATGTTAGTTCCCTCTGTGTCGGGTGAGTGTTCCTATTCACCTGGCTCAAGACAGAACCGCCTTTTTGATTCGTCACAAAGACCCAGAACTGAAAAGACAGGCCAGAATGTTCCCACCTGCATCTCTGCAGGGAGGTGATGGTGGCCTCACCAGGTGACATGAGAGCTCCATCACGGGGGCAGGTCCAGGAAGCCCAGTACCTTCCTGTCGTGCACCATCTGGATGAAGTGGACCTGAGAGCGTCCACCTCCTGCCCTGCCGGCCCCCTTGGCCGGCCCTGCACGTCATGGATGACCTGGAAGTAAAGGGCATCCCGGAGCCCAGGGAGCAGAGAGTCACAGGAAACGGTCAGCGGCAACTGCTCATTTTTGATTTCTTTAAAAATTAGACATACCCATTCACGCGGTTATCACATTGTTATGGGTTGACTTGTGTCCCCCTAAAATTCTTACGTCAAGGTCCTCACCCTCAGGACTCGGAATGGGCCCTGGCCTGGGAAAAGTCTTTGCACTGTCCTTTCTTCCATGAAGTCATCAGGGTGGGTCCTGGATCTGATAGGACTGGTGTCCTTGCAAAACGGGGAAATCCGGACGCGGACCTGCAGATACGGAGAACACCATGGGGCATGAAGACGAAGGTGGGGTGATGCGTCTGCAAGCCGAGAGCCACCAAACACTGTCCAAACTACCAGAAGCTGGGGGAGGGGCATAGACCAGATCCTCCCTGGCAGCGGCAGAAGGCACCAACCCTGGCGGGACCTTGATCTCGGAGGACTTCCGGCCTCCAGGCTGTGAGGCGGTACCTTTCTTTTGTTGAAGGCCCTGTTCGTGGTACTTGCTTAGGGTGGCCCCGGGAGTCGAACACACCTGTGGACTGGTATTTGTGCATTTTCTCATCTGAAACAAATAGAATGCCGCTTTACCACGGTGTGTTTACCTTTCGGTAAAGTGAGACAGGCGTCGGTTGGAGAGATTACTTCCAAACGGACTGAAAACTGTCATGCGACCTGGGAGAAGCCAGAAATGTTTCCATTCATCCGAGTGAAGCAACAGTTTTCAGAAACCTGACTGACAGGCCCTCATTTGTTTGCAGTAGGACTTCCACCCCCTAGCGCTCACCATTTATGACCTGAAATGTTAGTGGAAGGCCTCAGAAGATTGCCAGTAAAACTGCTAAAAGGAGCCTTTTGATCTCTTAAGCAGCGCTGAGGACAGATACGACTTCATTCCTTCTGGAAAGTGCTTTGTTCTTTTGACTCCACTTAAGGAGGCAACGGGAAGGAAGGCAGGTGACGCGTCAGGCGCCCTCCTTTGCAGACCACGGTTAATCCGGGGCCCCGTCACGTGCGCAGCTCAGAGGATCATCTTGGGGAAGACATAAATAATTCCCCATGATACATTTGGAGATCCTTTGATCTCTCTGTACGCTTCCCCGCAGCAAAGTGGGACGGCAGACCCTGCGCTGCTTGTTCACGGGTCAGTGGAATGAAGTTAGGGCAGTGATGTTAGCGCCTAGGGGTTGCGTTTTAAAATGCGAGATGCCAAAAGGGTCGCTTTACTGGGACCTGACAAATTCCAAGGCCAGCACCATGGATTTCCTCTTCATGTATTTACTTTTCTCCCGTTTTATTAACTCCGTTAATGGACTTTAAAAGGTTCTTTAAAACCCCGTCCGCCTTGATAGTTTAACTTTCCAGGGAAAGGTTCTGCACGGGTCCCAGTGATGGGAACCCTTCCCCCACCCCCTCCGGCCGCAGATCAGGCTGACAGAGGGGTTGGTGGGACAGGATGCTTGAGGAATGGAGAATCTTCAGAAGTCACATATTCACTCCATGGTGACCATCTGAGGTTGCTTTGACAGGGGCGGGGAGCTGCTGAAAACTTTGAATCGAAGGAATGGTGGGATCGGACTTGCATCTTGGTAAAACCACGCTGGAAGCAGCTCAGGGGGCAGGTCTCCAGGGGGTGGGGGACGAGACTGGACTCTGAGAGACCTCTTCCAGGGGCCCCTGAAGTGGTGAGACGGGGCGGCATTGCGAGTGGGGGCTCGGAGGAGGGAGGTGGGCTCAGTAAGGTCTCGTCAGCTGCCTGGTGCCGCTACATGTCAGTCACGTCACTGCGACAAACACGGGTCATGCGGATGTCCTGACCCATCGTTCCATGGGAAAATAAAGTTTAGTGGTTGGTGCTGTTGAAGAAGCGATCGCAGAAAATCAGGAGTCATCCCCTGGCCTCGTGTGTTTCTTCTGATCCGTGTTAGTCTCGTTCTGCTGCACCGCGGGGATCCCAGGGAGAGAGCCTGGGCTGGTGTGCACTCGTACCTTCTCCAGAACTCCCTGGCTCGTCCAGGAGGTCAGTTACACGGCCACGGTCCCTCACCGTGTGTGCTTCCTCCCTACAACTGGGGTGACGTCCCTTTCTCATGCGCTCAGAGCCAGGACAGAGAATCAGAGAGGCCCTCCACCTGGATTCCCAGCTGTGCGGAGGGGCAGCCAGCAAGTGTTCGTCGGACAGCCCTCGGCCCCCTGTGCGGTGAAGACCTGCCCCTTTAGAGGAGCTGAGGGAGGTGGTCTGGGGCCTCTCAGAACCGTGCCTCCTGCTGGACCATTAGGGGAGCCCAGCCACCTCCTGTGGGGACACCCAGCCTTGGCCAGAGGCCTGAGGCGGAACCAGTCAGGCTGGCCCAGGAAGCAGCCCCTTCCCCAAGTCAGGGGCAGGTGGAGCCGTGCTGCCAGGTGCGATCCCATCTGCTTCACCAGGAGGCCAATAGGTGGCAGAGCACGCTTTCCTACAGGCTTGCGGAGAAGGTCCAGAGCAACCTCCGGCAGAGCTCCGCCCGGCGTTCATCCTGGGCCCTCGGAGCAGCTCTGTGACTGGGCACCTTCAGCCCCTTTTCACATGTCCTGTGTTTCCATGTGTGCTGGGTAAAAGGTTTCTAATTCGTTGGACTTCAGGTCCTAGAACAATTAGCCAAAATAGTTATAACCACGGTTTGTTGTTGCTATTGTTGTTTTTTAACTTATATCTTAATCTTCCTGCAGCGAGGAATTTTTTGCTCATTTTGTGGGATATTTCCTTTTTGGTATGCAGAAACAAAGAAAGGTAAAAACAGTTCCAATTTTAGGCCACTTAAAACTTTTATTCTTTGTTGGTTAGAAAGCAGGATACATAGTGAGGATTCGTCTCTGTGATTTCAAAAAGACGCACTTCTAATAACATGTTCACAGACATAAGAATCTTGCAATCTGGGAGCTGGAAAGTTGCGTTTTGAAAAAAAATTAAAATTTTGCTCTTGAAATGGAAGTTCAGATCCCGGCCTAGAAATCTTCCTCCATATTACTCTACAATGATTATATGCGTGCATCTGATCATTTTGCTTTGCCTTCCCACATTTAACAAGTCAACTTTTAGAGCTGATTTAGGAGCATCCGGGTACAGGAACAGTGGCGGGTGTCTCCTGTTGCCTTTAAGGAGCCGTGGTGTCTCTGACGTGAAGTGGCCTCCGGGGTCTTGTCTGGTCAGGCACACGCCTGTGTTGGGGGGGGGTCTCCTCCAGATCTTGCCTTTGCGTTTACGCCCTTGTTTTAGGGACAGGTCCTGGACGAGCATGAGGGGACGGAGGCACAGGCCTTGACCACATCTTTGAAGGAGGCATGAAGGACCTCCATGACTAAGATAAATAGTATTTCAACACAGTATTATTACAAATAAAAATTAATGCAGAAAAAAATCCACAATGAACAAAATTCCACATAACCCCAGGATTCGTGACAAAGGTACGCCGAGCCCTACGTGAGCCGGAGCCCACTGGGAAAATCGGGAATGCCGATCCTGTCTTTATTTAAAAGGTTGGTGTTTCGTTCCTCATGGTTTCTGATGCTGATTTTGACTTCTTAAAATATTGCCTTCCAGGATGATTTATCATGATTCCCACTTTTTTTTTTTTTTTTTTGCCCGGAAACTCCCCGCGTCTCTGTTGTGTGTCCAGCTCCGTGGCGGTGATGTGCTCAGGTGTTTCCGGAAGCGCCTCTTTCTCAGAGGTCTGCCGAGCCCAGACCACGTCGCCGCTTGCTTCGCCAGGCCTGCAACTGAAGACAGGGCTCTGAACTGGGACTTTCAGCTTTAACCCGTGTGGGCGAGTCATGCACAGTCAAACTGAACCCACACCTCCGCGCCGTCTCCTCCAAGTCACCGCCCAGTGGCGCCGGGCCGATGGCGTCTTTTGCCACGAGGAGCAGCCTTTCTTCTAGGAGTTTCATTCTCGCTCTATTTGCCACTCCTGCTGCGTGAGGAACCGAAGCCTCCTCACTCCTCGAGAACCCAGCCTCCCAAGTCACGCTCCTTCCCGGACAAATGTCACAGGTAGCTGCAGACCGTCTCAGCGCGTGTCTGTGGGATCCTCTTTGAAGCCTGGTGCAGGAAACATTTTTCTATGAATGGAGAGAAGTCTCCTAAAGAGCAAAGTGAAATGACGCATTCTGTTCCATTCCTTCTTCCTCGCCATCCTCCCTTCAAAAGTGTGGCCATCTCAGCCTCGGAGGAGCTGAACCTTGGGACCAGGCCAAACCTCCGTGGGGATGCCAGGCGACCTGTCCCAGGGTCTGTCACAGAGTTCAAGCAGGGCAGCAGAGGGCTGACCCTGCCGCAGCTGAGCCAGCGCTTCACCCCTTGGCCTTGCTTTAGATTACAAACACTGGGTGAGGAAGGACGAGGCTGGGCGTGCGTATGGATTGGAAAAGTACAGGTTCGAGGTCCAGCATCCTTAGGAAGATGCGGCAGGATAAGGGGACAAATAAACAGTTGGACAGAGCACAGCCCTGGGGGACCGTCTGTGAATGGGTGATTGCCGTCCCACTTGGGCCAGCCACGTCTTTGTGCATTCATTTACTGGACCATGGAACAATCGATTGTATTTAGGATGTGTTTTTAAAAAAAAAACAATTTTAGAAAGATTTAAGTTAAAGCACTCCAAGGAAAAAAAGAGATCAGAATCAGACTTTTGTTCTTATAATTTTAAATTTCACATTAAAGCCCTCTAAAAAAAGATTTTCTGCTTAGAAAAACAGGCTTTAGCTATTCAAATATTATGTTATCTATAATCCTTTTTCTCTGAAAATTCCAGACATAGAAAATGTCATTCTTAATATGTCAATTCCTTATTAGTTTGTTATTTTTGAAAGAAATAACAGAACGGTTTTACTTCTATGATTGCTTGGTATGAGCATATAGTTAACATTTTTTTTTGGTTATACTTTTCCCATCATTAAACAATTCCAGGCAATTAGGGCAAAACAAAATTGAATATTTAATAATTTACTCGAGTTAATTTTCTTCTTGCAAATATGTCGAAACTCATGTCAAAAAAAGTTGGAAGATTTACTTCTTAAGGATGAAAATGTACATCCTGTCTTTTTTCGAGTCCACAAGAAAACTGGGTTAGCCATTTTTTTTTTCCTTTAAAATTATTTTTGGCAACTCTTGGGGAAAATCTGTTAGCTTGTCAAGATACATTTCACAAGCAGTACCCCAGGTTACGGCAGCCATTGCAAAATGCCTGGGAGAGAAAGGACGTTTGCAGAGCTAGGGTTACAAACGTGTTTGTACGTTTATATATATTTTGGTACTGCGAGTACTCCAAATATTTGGATGTTGTGCAAGCTGGAGACAGCTTCCCTGACTTGATTTGATTTTTAGGGTGGGAGACACCGCGGTGAAAGAGGGCTTCAAGTTGGACGGGCACCCGGCCAGAACCGGCGCTCTCGCATCTCCGAGAAGCAGGGCGGCTCTGCTCCTTCCAGAATGTGTTCTGTGGACAGCTGTCTGGTGTGTTGGTTTTGTTCCCGAGTGTTACCAGCGAGGACAAGAGCTGACACCCACCGATGAGTCCGCACCACGACTTTGAACTTGACAGTCACATTGGCCACAAGGCCCTTCGGACCTCGTTTGTCTGAACGAGTGCCCTGCACGTGTTTGCTGTTTTCCAAGTCCTGCGGAGGTGGGGGCAGGGTGGGGGGGGTGCGTCAGGCGCATGTCGGCGGTCATTCCTCTGGACACGCAGACCCTGCCTTCCCGCTGCCCACCCCTGACGTTGGTGCGGTGTCCAGGCTCCTGGACGGAAAGGCCATGGGAGGGAGTGTGGCCCCCCACCATGATGTTCATTTCCATAGGGCTGCAGCTGCAAGGGAGTTGGCATGTCCTAAATTGGAGTCAGGTGAGACTGAATTCAAACCCGGTGCTCACTCGCTGGCTGTGTGGCTACAGACAAGTTATCACCCTCTCTGAGCTTTTTCTTCGCCCGTCTCACAAAGCTACTGTGAGAACTGAACGACGAAGTGTGCACAAAGGGTTGTACGTGGTGTCAGCCTGCTGGGGACGGCCAGGGGAAGCCGTTAGTTTTGTGCTGTTGCCATTATCATTGTGATTGTCACCATGATAACATTACTGTGATTGTCGTATTGTGATTGTCGCTCTGACTATTAGGAGCACATTTCAGGGTTCCCAGCGGGATGAAGTGATGCGTAGGGTGGGAGAGGAAAGCAGGAGGCGCGTTGTCCGGGGAAGCGGGTGACGGGAGCAGGAGGGCGGGCCTAAGCAAGGCCCACCAGGGTGAGCTGGTCAGGACCCTGCCTGGAGGAAGCGCGCCTTCCCCGGGCTCATGCAGCTCTGCACCTTGTCGGCTCGCAGGCCTGTGCCCGGAGAGCCCGGTCAGTGAGCACCAGCAGGCGACGGAAAGATGCCTAGTTGGTCCGTGCTCCAGCACCCTGGCCGCCGAGTCACCGCGCTGGGCTCTGGAAAAGCCTCTCCCTCTACAGAGGCCCACTTTGGGAAGGTCCTGTCGCCCATCCTGAGCATCCCAGACCTCCCTAGCCTCTCATTAGCTCCATTCTCCGGGTCTCCCGCTATGGCTTCCTCGGGGCCTTCTCAGCGGGGCCAGGCCCTGGTTACCAGCTTTAGGCAGGAGCTTTCCCACCTCCTCTTGCCTTTCATGCTCCTGCGCTCAGTTTGACGGGTGTCTCTGTCTCCTACCTAGGTCCTGCCCTCTCCCTGCAGATCTGCCTGACCTGTCCGGGTCTGCTCCGAGCAGCCATGGGGCTTAGGTAGAATGCCAGGAGGTTCCCTGGCTTGCCTGAGGAGGCCTGCTCCTCTTCCCTGACCCACTCACCTCCTCAGTGTGACTCTCTTCCCTTCTTATCTTTTTTCTTTCTTTTTTAGAGAGAGGGGAAGGGAGAGAGAAAGAGAGGGAGAGAAACAATGTGTGGTTGCCTCTCGTGCGCCTCTTCCCGGGGACTGGCCTGCAACCTAGCTGTGTGCCCTGACTGGGAATCGAACTGGCAACCCTTTGGTTTGCAGCCTGTGCTCGATCCACTGAGCCACACCGGCCAGGGCCCCTTCCCATCTTTCGAAGCAGAGGCTGACTCATGGAATTCAGGCTCTTTTTTTTTACCCCAACTGATTTATATTGATTTCTCTAATCCCTACTCCATGAGCCATCAAGGCTCAATATGCAGTTGGTAGACAATTTATTTCTGAGTATTTTAAAAGATTATTTAATTCTTTTTCTATTGAAAAAATAGATTTTCAAATTGAAGCGTATCACAAATTATTGTCAATTAATTGGAATTAATTTGGACAAGGGCTGGGATTGAAGACCCTTGGCTGTAACCAAAGAAACAAAGTGGTCCAGTCTTCATTTTACTTTATTTACTCATCTTATTTTCCCTTTTTAAAAACTGTGATAAAATGTACATAATATCTACCATTTTAAGCCCATGAGAATATGCAGTTCAGCGTGTTGAGTGCTCTCACAATGCTGTGAGACCATCAGCTGTCGTGCCCACGACTTTCCATCACACCCAGAGAAAACTCTGGGCCCCTGACCCAATGCCTCTCTCCCCAACCCCATCCCCTTGGCCCGTGACTCTATTTATGCATCTTTTTGATCGTGGAGAACTGACCTCTGCTAGCTAACCACGCACACTGGTTTTCTGTTGCCACGTAACAAATGGAGCGCCCACGCAGACGCATTCTCTCACCGCTGTGCAGGTAGGAAGCCCAGGCGTGGGGTCGCTGGGCTCTCTGCCTGGACTTCCATTGGCTGCTGTGAAGAAGTCGGACGCTCTGCGATCCTCACCTGCAGCTCAGGGCCCTCTCCCAAGCTGGCTGTGGGTGGAACTCTTTGTTTTGTGGTTGTGGGATTGAGGTCCTTGTTTCTTTATCACATCATGGCTTAAGGCTGCTAGGAGCCGCCCAGGCGACCCCATTGGTGGTGCCTAGCATGGCAGGCTGGCCAGAACCTCTGTGTGACTTCCCCAGGGACCAGCCGGAGAAACGGTCTCCCTTAAAGGCCTTCTTCCCCTTTGCCATGTAACAGAATACAGTCCCTGGACTGATATCGCATCATATTCAGAGTTCTGCCCACCGTCAGAGGAAGGGACGACATGGGGCATTGTACACCAAGGAGGGACACCTGGGGGCCACCTTAGGACTATGCCACCATGCTTTCACAGGGCCAAGGGCTCTCAGCCCAGGCGACGTGGAGGGGTTTTTCCTGTGCTTCATTTCCACCAAGTGGTTCCTGATGTTGTGCTTTTTCAGGCTGCGCAGGTTGGACGCTGGGGCAGGGAGTGCCGATCTCTAACTTCCATCAGCTGGGTCCAGCTGGGTCAGGTCCTTTCACTGTCTGGGCCATTCAACCTGCATCTGCACCTGCGGGCTCTCGGTAAAGGTCCGTGAATCTGGGATGGGGTGGACAACTGCACATTCACTCAACAAATGTTTCCTAAGCATCTACTCACTAAGCATCAAATGTTTCCTTAAGTAACAGAACTGTGTTGTCAGGAGGCTAGAGATCCAAGGTCAAGGCCCTGGGCTGTGTGCAGAAGGGCTACAATGGCTGCCCGTTCTGATGTCTCTTCAAGAGAGTCCTTTGTTAAAAAAAAAAATATTTACAGAATGCCTACTGTGTGCTAGACAGTGTTTCAGGTGCTGAGGGTCAAAGCGGCCCGAAGTCCCGCCTCTGCGGACGCAGTGACGCTGTCTTTAAGGGAAACAGAAAGGAAGCATCGCATGCACGCAGCGTGTGCGGTGCCCCAGAGCGGGGTAGACGCCGTGGATAAAAATGTCCCAGTACGGCCATGCAGGAACGCTGGGCAGCGAGGGGGACGAGAGGTGGGGTTTTCGAGGGCTGTCTCTAGTCATGCAGAAGGTCTTGGGAATACCAGCCACGAGATTGCCTGAAGTCATCTCTTAAAAAAAAAATCGCCCTCAGAGAAAGGTCTGTAGAAAACACCTAGTTTCACAGGGCGACGTGCGGCGGCCGTGGGGAGAGGAACCGCACCGCCGGGGCCCTGCCCGAAGGCGTGGATAGCTGGAGTCCCCTGCACCACCGCAGCCACCGGAGACTGGAGGGAAGCCAGTGGAAGGGGACGGGTCAGTGTCCTGGACACGGCAACGGGCGGCCCCACACAAACTCTCAAAAGGGTGTGGAGGATATTTCGGGACCTCTCCTTTCCCAGGGCGTCCTCGGCTTTGGCAATATCCCTGGGCGAGGCATAGAGCCAGGAAAGCCCGGGGGACTTGGAGGTGACCGTCCTGAAGCCTTTTATGTACGACTCCGTATCCTAGCGCATGAAACTGTGGTTCCAGGAAATAGTTGGCTTCACAGGGTTGCCCAGCAAGTGGCGAAGCTGGATCCGAGCCCGGGCCTCCTGGCTGCTGTGCAGACCCCTCTGCAGCTGCGGCGCCCTTCCCAACAGGGCCCCTGGGGCCTCCCCTCGAAGCCCTGCGTGCTCCCACCCCACCGGGACCGTGCCTCTGTCCTGGCTCCCTCTAGCCTGTAAATGCCCGAAGGGAGGGAGAGAGACTGCGTCTTGGTGGATGCTGGATTCCTTTGTTAGGCTGCTGTAACCAAATACCACAAATGGAGTGAATGTAAACAGCAAAATTATATTGTGTAGAGACAAGAGGTCCAAGGTCTTGGTGTCGGCAGGGTTGGTTCCTTCTGAGGCTCCGAGGGAGGACCTGCTCTGTGCCTCTCCCCCAGTCCGGGTGCTTTGTTGGCAATCCTTGATGCGCCTGGCCCCAGGTCTCTGCCTGCATCTTCACACCGTGTTCTTCCTGTCCACCAGTGGTCTTCGGGGCCAACTCAGCACCAACAAGACCCCCAATAAGGGGTGCTGGGAAGGAGGAAACTTTAATCAGTGCAAAACAGCTCACTTGTGAGGCGGTGCGGCTGTGAGGTGCCCGGGGGCCCAGCGGCTCTGGGGCCTGGCGTCTCTTCCGCTAGCAGCTCTGCGCGGCTCTGCTCCGGGCCAGCGACAGCTTCCGCGGGGGAAACTCAGCCTTCAGTCTGCAGTGGGGAGGGAAAGGTGCCCCTGGAGCCAGAGGGGAGTCGGATTATAGAGAGAGAAGTCCCCACCCCTGCTCCCTAATTAGTCCATCCGCATGCAAATGAGGACTCCAAATCCTCATGGTTTGATTGGTCCAAAAGGGACTGTTAGAATGGAGCTGCTCTGATTGGTCGGGGAAGATGTTGCCGGCAGGTGGGCAGCTCGTGCAGGCTGCCCCCTGAAGTGCAGTTTGCATGTAGAAATGGCCACCAGGCTCTGCATTTGTTTCTGTTTTTAAATGTGAGCCCAGTTAAGCCACCAGGAGCCCTCCTTAGTGGACATCCTGTTTCTCAGGGTCCACGTTCCTGTGTGCCTGTGCATGCCCACATTTCCCCCTTTTGTGGGGACACCCGTCATTTTGCACTAGGGCGCATTCACAGTCCTTGTCCTAACCAACTGCGTCTGCAGTGTCCCTGTTTCTAAATGAGGTCACGTGGTGAGGCCCCAGGCGTATGAATGTTGGATGGGTACAGTTGAACCCATAGCAGACGCCGTTGCCCCCACACCCGCCACAGAAGAGGCGCTTCCTGAGAGTGCAGTGGGTAAGCAGAGGCGGCGCCTTGGGCTCCCTGGTTTCAGGACTGCCGCACTCCGACCCCTGAGGAGCTGCCTCGCTGCTGTCTCTCCGCACCTGTCAGGCCACTGTCTGTTCGTCCGCTGGGTGATCGAGTCGGTGCACCATTGAGAGAGGCCTAGGTCCCCAGAGGAGTCCCCAAGGAAGATCTGTAAGAGGACAGATCTTCAGTTTTCCAACTGTAAGAGGAAAAGCCTGCACTCAGGTGGGTGTTTTAGAGGCGGCTTCTGAGATGACACGGAGGAAGGCCAGGGCTTATCTGTGATTCCATCTTCTCTAAAAATTCCAAACGCCAGCCGTCAACCCACAGGGTGGCTTGGCCAGATTCTTCCACGTGCACTGTTCTAGCTGAACTCCACCATATTACGTCATAGCCGCGGACCCAGAGGGAGGTCCCCGGATGTGTGTGTCAAGGCTCTGTATTAATCCTGCTTCCTGCATGAAGCATCCTGGAGTTTTTCCACTAGGAGGGCCGCCTCTCTTTCATGAATTTCTGTAGCACCTACCATGTCTATCATGCCCAGGGGTCTTGTCCCAGAATTCATTGCATTCCAACTGTTGGCCAAGAGGTTGATACAGGTATGTGTGCGGCGGTCCAGAGATGGCCTTATGTGTTCATTGAGTGAATTTTTAAATTCAGGAATGCTGGAAAATTCCATCTCTGTCTCAACGAACTCTTTCTACTCTAATATCAGAAATTCCTTTTACTGGAAGAAGATGATGTCCTTCACAGTCATCAAGGCAAGATATGTACTTTGATTTATGCTAAGATAGGGATGATTGCTGTAACATCCTGCCCTAAGATTAGGTTTTGATAAAAGAAGAGAGGGCATAACAATACAGAGGTTGCTTGTCTGGGAGGAAAGGAGGGCTAGTGAGGGAAGGGGCGGGAGCCGCTGGAGATCAGTTTTACTTGCTCGGCAATTTTGTCTGCAGCTCTGCGTGGAGGGAAGGAAGGCATGAGAGCCTGTCGGCCCCTTGGTTCCCAGGAGACTCGTTCTGTTCCCCCATCTATCAGGGCTGTGCCTTTCCTTTTCAATAGGAAGATTTTCTGTACAAAGGACTGCAAATCCCTAGCCATTTAAGAATATGCTGGAAGCTGATCAACTTTATCCTTGAATTTGATCTTCTGCTGCTGCAGCCGAGAGCGTACTCACAGACACCTGCCTGGCAAAAGAAAGCCCTAACCGAAACCTTTGTCTTTCTGTGAAATAGCCATGAAGAAAGGGAGTCTATCGGAACCTGTCTAGGAGGTGAGCTTCGGAAGTTCTGAGGGACTGAGGAAGCAGATAAGGGTTTTCAGGACAGCGTTCTGATGGATGGAGGCCCCTTGTCTCCTGTGACTTGAAACAGGCCCCGTCAGGCCTGCGGGCACACCCGTGGGAGCTGACGCTCTGCCGAGTGTCTGGGGAGAGGGGAGCGCACTTCATCCGCCCAGCGGATAGTGAGGTCCTGCTGAAAGATGTGTCTCCAACTGTGTCTAAGTGTTTGTTCTAAAGCATTCCAGAAAGAAGTTTGAAGGGAAGGCTCAGCCATAGACAACCAGAGATCTGTCTTGCATCTGTAAGGCAGAACTTAAGCCCAGTGACTGGAACCTGCACGCATCCGTAGCATTGGGGGCGCGGGGGGGATGGTTGGTCATGGCCACCGCCAGGAAGAAACACCAGACACTCGGCTGGCTCGGCTCGCCCCTGACGTATGTTCATTCACGGGCACGGAGCCGAGACGGACTGTGCTCAGCCCAGGCCAGACTTAATGCTTCATTACCTTGCCCACCTCGACACAGGACGGGATGCTGAGCACTGAGCGGTAATAGCTGGCAGTGGAAATCAACATAAATTACCGTGTGTTTAAACACTTGGATGTTTTTGCAATGCGTGTTCACAGTCTGTAGTCTGAAAATAATTGGGTAGGTACTTAACAAACCATGGATCTTTGCTTTTAAGTGAATTCCATCTAGTCAATATTTTCTTATCGTGAAGGGCAATTTCCGCAGAGCATGAAAAATACGAGTAAAACAAAGCTGGGGCTTTCCTTCTGAGCTGTGTCTTTCCAGCAACTGAGTGTGCAAACTGAAAAGGAGCAAGAGGGCGATTTTTTATGCACCGGCGAAGCATTTTTGTCGTGTTTGGTGTTCCCTCTGCTAGGCAACGAGCAACATCATCTGATGAAGCCTTTCGTACTTTGAATATTGTAATTATTATGAAATCACGTCAGTTGAAAAATGCCACTAAGAACCTCTATCTTAAGGCTACTTTTCTGAGTTACAACGGACATAAAGAAAGCTGTACCTATTTAATGCATGCAATTTGATGGGTTTCGTGACAAGCACGCACACCCATGAAACCATCGCTACCTCTATGCCTTGAACTCAGCCATTGCTTCCGAAAAGTCCCACCTTCCTCTTTAATTATTGTGGTGTTTCCAAAGTGGAACATTTAACATGAGATCTACCCACTTAGTAAAATGTTAAGTATCCACCATGGTGTTATTGACTATGGGTTACGTGCTGTGCAGTAGAACTCAAGGACTTACTAATCTTGCATAGCTGAAACCTGATTCTCTCTAATATAATTCGATATTTTCAAATTTTAAGAGTTAATCTGTCTATAATCCAAGGGCTACTCTCGCCAGCCAGGAAAGAAGAAATCTTAATGTGGTAGGGAAGGAATAGGAAGTTTCTTTTTCTGTTACTTTGTAGATGCTTAGCCCTTCTTCTTTCTTTCTTTTTTTTTTTTTTGACTAGTTAACTTTACTTTTTTAATTGTTATTCAGTTATAGTTGCCCCACTTTTACCCCATTGCTCACCCCTACCCCAACCTCCCACTCCCACGGTCAGTCCCCCCACGTTGTCTGTGCCCATGAGTCCTCTACTCACGTTCCTTCGCCTCTCCCTTCCCCTTCTTTATTTTTTAATTTATTTTTCTTACATGTTTATTTTTTATTTTTTAAAAATTTTGTTGTATTTTTTCCATTACCATTTATTTCCTTTATACCCCACCCCCTGCAATCACGACACTGGTGTCCATGTCCCTGAGTTCTTTTTCCTTTTTGCTCGGTCCCTCCACCCACTGCCTACCCCCTCAGTAGCTGTCAGCCTGCTCTCTGTCTACGGGTCTGTCTCTGTTTTGCTTGTTAGTTTAGTTTGTTCATTAGATCCCACATAGGAGTGACATCATATGGTACTTGTCTTTCTCTAACTGGCTTATTTCACTTAGCGTGATGTTCTCCAGGTCCACCCATGCTGTCACAAAGGGTAAAATTTTCTTCTTTTTTACAGCCGGGTAGTAAGTTTTGAGCACATAATTTAAAGTTTAAAGGGTAATAAGCATTGATCGATCAAAGCTGAACTTTTCTTCAACTTGTTTCATGAAACAATTTTGCCTTTTTCTTGAAAACAATGACAAATTTTGACAAGAAAACACACACTATTAAATAATTGAATCTATACTTAACTTTGATCCACCTCCCTGACACCAAATAAAATGTGCCAAATGAAATTTTTCATTGGATTTCAATGAGATTTGACTTGAAGTCACTGAACTGTGTGGCCACACTGGATGGAAATCTGTGTTTCGTAGACTTGGCTATCCCAAAGAAATGGTTTCGGTGTGTAAATCGGTCTGTTTGATTGTTCAGTGGGGGCTTTCAGTGGTTGTGATGGATTTTAAGGTACTTTGGAAACCACTAAAGTATACATATTCTTATCATCTGTTAGTTACTCTGACATTTTACAAGAAACAGTGGTTAAAATAATTTTCACAATTATTTTCAATTGGCATATTTTTAATTATGCCATGTGGAGAGTCCTTACAGTTAGTTAGCTGTACCTGAAACGTTGGTTTGATTTTGAATGTTAGAATTTAAAGGATCCTGAAGGACATCCTGGTCAGTCCCTTCGAGGTGGATGAAGATCCAAAGCCCAGAGTCATCTGTGGTCTGGCTGGAGTCCTGTAACCATGGGCCCCTTGCCGAAACTCTAGGACCAGTGCCCTCCCCTGCACCACGGTACCATCCTTACTGACGCCAGGACAAGCGCCGGTACCTACAACGCGCCGTGACACACCAGAATCCAGGCTCTCTCTCAGAAGCAACATCCCCCAGTGTCTGTTCTCGGCCCCCGTCGGTGACCAGCATTCCTGGTCTGGGACAGGGAAGAGAAAGGACCTATTCCCTGGACTTCAGGGTCATAAAGTGGGCGAATGTCAGGACTTTGACAGTATCTCTACTGGATGAGATTTTATATTTGTGTGCATATATTAAAAACATTAATTTGTTTAATATAAAACCTAAAAATACACCATGATTGTATAACCATGTCTTAATACTTGATTTTTTGAAACATTCCAGAAGAGAAATGGCTGAGGCCCATCAGCATTGGGAGGTCCTGTTAATACTTGGGGCTCAAAGAACTTGCATTCTCCCTCTTCCCTTTAAAAGTGTTGGAGGAAATATCTGTTTCTTTTAGCCAAAAAGTATGATGGAATCTTGGCTCCATCTCAACCTGTTCAATTTCCACAAATTCTTCAAGGACATGTTTCTTGATTCTCTGAGATTGGAGCCAATGTGCTTTTTTTTTTTTTTTTTTTAAACTTCCAGGGCACTGGAATTTTGTGTTTTACTTTTCTGTGTTGGTGTTCTAGCCACTTGAGTAACAGGAAGTCCCCTGGTGGCAGAGGGACACCTAGGAGATCACCTGCCTGTCTGGTGAACGACGCAGCATCCAGTTTAATCCCAGGTGTCATGGACTGAATGTGACCTCCCAGGTTTCCTGTGTTGACATTCTAGCCCCCGGTGCGATGGTGTTAAGAGGCGAGGCCTTCGGGAGTCGCAGGTCATGAAGGCAGAGTGCCCGTGAACAGGATCAGTTCCCCGGGATAAGAAGGGACACCGGAGAGCTTGCTTTCTCCGTGTGAAGAGTCATTGAGAAGGTGGCCCCCTGCAGACCAGGACGCAAGCTCTCAGCAGACGCCACCTCTTGGACTTCACAGCCTCTGGAACTACAAGAAATAAACGCTGGTTTTAGGCCACCCAGTTTACGGCAGGTTGTGAAAGCAGCCCGGACTGGTGAAGACGTCATGGTAGGCATGGGGAGAAGAGTAAGGGAAGGCTGGGGAATAGCAGTGGGGCTCAGTTTTGTATGGCTAAGAGGTCTGGGTTTTATTCCAGGAATAATGGGGGGCCCCCGGAAACTTAATCTGATAGAATCACATGTGGAAGGTTGTGGGGGGGCGGCCTTCGCAGTATTTCAGACAACTGCTAATATTGGTTTGATCTTGTTGGTAGGACACGAAGGGGCAAAACCTGGAGTTACTATGAGAGTAGCATTGATTTGTGATCAGCTTGGAATTGATCGGAATGCAGAACTACATTAAAAGCGACCTTATAGATCAGACTGCCCAGCCATGTCCCGCCTCTGAATCTCCCTGGAATACAGGTGACAGGTGGTAAACAAGGGTCCAGTCCCCTGAAGGCTATCTTACCACCTCCCGACCCATCTGTCACCATTTTTGGATAATGTTAATCTTTTCCTTAGAGTGATCCAGAATCTTCCTCATCTTTCTCATCCATGGGTTCTGGATCTGCCCTCTACTTGGGGCTATATAAATCCACGCAACAGTTCACATATTTGAGGCTCGCCGTGCTGTCTCTTTGTGGTCCACCTTCTCTTTGCCAGCCCCTGGTCTGGCCCTTCATCAAGAGATGTCGCTCCCGGCCTCCCCGCCATCATGCTTGTTTCCCCTGGGTGACCCAAGGTCTGTCTGGGTGCCATGTGGTGTGACCACCAGGATCGGTGTTTACCCCAGGGGTACCAGGGCCCCCCGTACCTCAGCAGGTACAGAACATTACAGGCGAAGAAATGCGGCGCTCCCGGAAAGAAAGAAAACCACAGAGTGAGCCTGTGTTCACTCCAGCCTTCTACCTGGGGACACTTTCTAAACTGTGACATGGAGTGGAGCCAAACGCCGAGAAGAGGAAACAGTTTGGAGCTCAGCGCTGCTGAAGCCACTGGATTTGTAGGAGTTCCAGTTGCCAGCACAGGGGTTGCCTTGAGCCTTTGGTTGAAAACTCACCTGTATATGGCCAAGGCCGACCTCCACAAGGCCCGGCAGCATGTTGCTGTGAGGGGCTGTGAAGTGAGTGGAGATTCCTGAGGACTTACATTCCTGAGGCCTGTTGGGGTTCTTGTGAACTGAGGTTGAAATTCTAAGAAAATTATAGAAAATCCTAGACATCTTAGAAAGTTGAGCTATTCTAACCAGAGTAAGGGATACTATAAATACCTGGGAGAACCCTAGAGTATCATCAAGATCAAGTTGGCCAGGCAGTAAATTAAAGGCTTGTGAGAAAACATCTCCGTACTCTATAAAGGAAGACAAAAAATTTCTATTATAGAAACCCAGGGCCCACAGTGTTCAAAACACAATAAAAATGTGCTAGACATGCAAAGCCCCAAAATGCAATAAATAATCAGTAGAAACAATAAAAAACAAATCTAAAGGAGAGACACTGGAATTGGCAGACAAAGAATTTAAAATTGTTTTTATAAATGTGTTCAGGGATTTGAAAAAGAATATTGACACAATGAATGAACAATGAATACTATCAGCAGAAAAATAAGAACTCTAAAAACAATGATATTTCTATAATTGAAAAATAAAATATCAGAAATAAAAATTTCTGTGGATGAGCTTAACAACAGATTACAAAATGAGGGTGGGGGGTGAATTCGTATAGAAAGTACCCAGATTGAAATGATGAGATTAATAAAGAAAGCGGAGTGGGGATGAAGACAACGTCAGTGACCTGTGGTTAAATATCAGATTGTCTAGTGTATTGTAATTAGAATCCCAGAAAATAGATTGGGGGATGAAAAGAAGGAGGGAAGAAAGGAAAGAAGAAAAGAAAGGAAGAAGGAAGGAATAAGAAATCAAATTCTTTCTATGTTTGATGAAAAAAGGCAGCCTGATTCAGAAAGCTATATAGCCTCAAGCAGAATAAATAAAAAGTAAAACTCTCTTAGAATTATCATAGTAAAGTTGCTAAAACTAAAGGTAATAAGAATATTTACAGCATCCAGGATTTTTTTCAAAAAGACAAATGAGATACATAGGAAGAATGATAAGAATCATTTTAGACCTCTTATCAAAAGCAGTACAAACCAGATGACAATACAATGATGTCAACCTGGAATTCTATATCCAGCAGAAATATCTTTCGACAACGGAAATGAAAGAAAGGCAGGTTTTGGGTAACCAGAAAGAGAGGATTTATCAGCAGTAGACTACACTACAATAGTGTTTACTAAAGTTATGCAGGCCAAAGAAAGCGGTGCCATGTGGAGACGTGACTCTTTAGGAAGGAACCAAGTGCACTATAATTGGTAAATACGTGGGAAATAGGAAAGACTTTTTGTTTTCTCAGTTCTTAATTTTCTCTTTAAATTAAAATAAAAATGTATCGTGGGATTTATAACATTTGTTTAAAAAAGTGTGACAATTATAACACAAAGAATGGCAGAAAGTAAATGGAATTATACTTTTGGAAGTTTCTCACATGTGAAGCATTTTAATATTGAAGATAAACTGCATTGTGTTAAGGGTATACATCGCAATGTCTACATTAATTATTAGAAAATATAGAAGAGGTTCTAGAAATCCAATAGCGAAGATAAGTTGAAATATTAAAAAACATAAAGTTAATTTAAATGGGGTTATATAAAAAGAAAAAAGGAACAAAGAACTTCTGGGACAAAAGTGGGCATTTAATTTGTGCATTTCCGTATAGTAACAACAATAATTGGGAAATGAAATTTAACCTACTTCATTTACAGTATCACACAAAATTTCTTGGAAGACTTCTATGCTGCATACTCAAAAGCTTTCTGAGAGCAATTAAAGATCTGAGTGAAGTTAAGAGATAAACTTATATTATGCTCACAGCCATCTGCCTCAATATTATTCTTCCCAAAGCGATCTACAGATTCATGGCAATCCTAATTAAAAATATCACCAGGCCTTTGTATGGAGTTTTCAAGGGGATTAAAAAAATTCATGTGGAAATGCAAAAGGTCTAGTGTAATGAACAATGTGGAAAATTAACCACTAGGAGAGCACGCACTGCCTGATGTTAAGCGTTTCTGAAAGCCGTAACCCAGAAAGTGTGGCTTGGGGGTAGGACAGCTAACTGCAGGGAAACGGAGGGTTCGGGGCCCGACCTGAGCATGTGCCAGAGGAAGGCGCCTGGGAGGGTGTTCTGTTAGTGGTTAACACAGCATGGAGCTTAAAGTGAGTGTGTGAGAACAGCAGTCTCTCGCCCTGTCACTTCATGGAACACGGAAGTGTTTTGAGAAGTCTACTCATGAAACCTTCCTGGGGCACTAAGCCACCCCAGTGCCTTCCCCATTTCCTTGTGGAATCTGATTTTTGCTGTTTCTGTAGCCCATTAACAGTTCACTGAATCAGGAAATATGAACTAGAGTATCTGTGTCAACATGGACAGACCTCAAAGAAAATGCAAGTTGCCAAGGGATGTACACAATCACACAACACGTGTATAACATTTATAAGCTGGAAAACAATACCCACAAATATTTATAGACAGGTTGTCATAGATCCTTGTAGTGATAAATACTCAGTCCATGCTAGGGATCATCTCTGGGCAGTGTATGATTTGCTGGGGTGGCCATGGAGACAACTGCACTTGAACAACAATAAAAAACCTCACACACCAAGTTCCGCACACCCGGAGGCTTATCCAGCGGATATGCCCTGTCTCACGTGCTGGAGCCTGAAGGTCCTCCTTCACCCGACCCAGGGTGACTAATTACATCCAAAACAGCCCAATGTGCAAATTGAGTCACATTTTGAGGTACTGGGGATTAGAACTTCATCAGATGGGTTTGGAGGGACATAACTGAACCCTTAACAGGGAGAGAAAGAAGTGGCGTCTGGGGATGAGAAAGAAGGAGGTGTCTCCTGTGTCTGTAACGACTTTTGGAAAGAGACTTGAAGCAAATACGATGGAATGATATGAACTGATGAGGTGCAGCGGCAGAGATCATGGTTTGTCATTTTGTCCGAATGACAGAATAATTTTACACGAAAAGGGTCTTTAAAAACATAGGAAATATCCCACATGGGTCTGGCATTGGGTAGCAAGTCAGGTAATGTTGACATGGAGGACAGAACCCCTCTTCAAAGAAGAGTGACCCAAGGCACAGGGCTAGGGTGCGAGGTTGGAGCCTCACGCCTGTGCTCACACCTGGGCCGCTCGCCCTCAGGGAGGAGGGTCACGTGCAAACCACATTCCTCCCTGCGTTTGGAGTATCAACATGACCTCATGGCAGAAGCCTCATGAGGGTAGATTTCCCTTGATATTAAGAAAATACTTGCTGGCTCATCCAAGCTCTTCACAAATGAGATGGGTCCTTATGAGAGTCGGCGATTCTGTACACTAGGGATGACAAGTCAAGGCCAAGGGACATGCTGGTGAGGATGCTGTAGGCGAACTTGAACATCGCCCCCTAAGCCTGGAAGGTCCTCAGCCCTCTGAAATGCGGCGCTTCTGCTGCAGGCGCCTGTTCCCCGCCTTTGAGTTTAGGGCAGACGGAATGAACAGGCAGTTTATTCTGACCTTGCGTGGGGAGAGCCGGCGCTGCTCCCGGCACTCAGCACGCCCTGTTCCCGTCCTCGCAGACAGTCCGAGTTCTCGGCGGTGGACCCCTGAATCGAGCTAGAGATGATCGTTGTGCAGAACTGACCTTGTGCCCCTTTTTTAAAAGTCGAGATATGTGTTCTTTAGCAATCTAGTCCCCCCTCCCTGCCCCTCCAATTCTCTGTGGTTCCTTTGAGATTGATAATGATTCAGTGCTCATGTCTACCAAATGCCACAGGCCTGGAGTTGAGAGGTGACAGATTTGAGAAGTGGCATAACGTGGAGGCTGAGTCCTTGGCTCTCGGAGGCCGCAGCGCTCAGCTCCTGGCTGAGCTACGAGCCTCCTGCGGGCGGTCGGCTCCCTCAACCCGTGACCCTGACTTTCCTATCAGGGAGCAGCCGTGAGGGCTGGGTGAGGATGCACGTGGCACTCAGGAAGTACTCGGTGAGTGTCATCTCTCCCCATCACTAGCTCCCATCCCCATCACTAGTTCCCATTCCTTCCCGTTGTCTGCGACATCCAGTGACCCCTGCAACGCAATGCTAAAGTCTGCCTCTTCCTCTTTTCCCTGGGTTTTTTTTAAAGAGTTAGGCTCCTGGGCTTCAGAATTTCCGGTAATCCCATTTCAAGCTGGAGTGACCAGTCAGTCACGCAGTCCCACTCTCCCCCGCTGCCCACTTCTCGGAGGGGCCCCAGCTCATAGGAAGCCCCCCCCGGTAGTCCTCAGCATTGCTCCTCAATTTTCCTCGAGGATATTCCCAGTCCATCATCAGAAATTCATTTTTGCAAGAAACCCTTCTTCCTTCTTGAAATAATACCTTTTCCTTTATTATGTAGGGGGTAAAAACACCCTAGTACATTCTTTGGCACACAGTAGGTGTTAAATGAACTTTTGTTTTCCTGAGTTCTTCTGTGGCCATTACAGTCTCTCAAATGACATTCTCTTCCGAGTTTTCCTCTTATTCCAGCCACCTCCTCGGAGTCAGGGTAACAGTTCCCTGTCTCCCCTCGGAGAGGAGAGTAAGTGAGAAGGAGCTGGAGATGGCTTTCAGTTTTATAGGCTGGGATCCTGGGGATTGGTAATGCTTTTCACAGCAATAAGGGCGAGTGGAGTGGGCTTCCTTGGGAAGGGAAGGGAAGGAAAGGATGTTTGGTTTTGAATATGTTACAGTTGCTGGGTTGGTGGGATCCGCTGCTGTAGCCGGGCCTGAGCAGCAGATGGCTTAGCGGAGAGGCTGACTTGGGATCTCCACATTTGGGAAGGACCCAGGCACAAAGGGCGTCCCGGTCACCGGGAGATCGCAAGGCGAATAGTGCAGGAGGGGCAGGGGCCGCGGACATCGGACTCCCGAAGACCATCTGCACCCTGGTGGGGAAGACACTGAGCCCACTGAGGGCAGAGGAGGAACCGTCAGAGATAAGGATGCAATCGGATGAGTGTCTCACTGAGGGAGAGAAGTAAGAGAACATTGAAACAGTTTTGAAACAGATGGTAAAGAGCATTAAAGAAGATGAGAATTGAAAGAGAGCAGCCATCACAACACGCAACACCCGGCACCGCGGACCGCTCGCGGTGGGGCCAAGCGCGGTATTAAACATGCATGTCCCTTCACCACTACACGTCTCTGTGAGACATTCCGCTTGTTACAATTCTATTTCAAGATGAGGAAAAAGAAGTTGTGCAGACGGGTTAAAAAGACCCAGCACCCTTAGCCCTTAGCAGAGCTGGTTTCCAGCTCTTGATGTCAGAGTCCAAAGCAGAAGTTTGTTCACGTTTAATTTCTACAGAAATGAGTGTGGGGCTGAAGAACAGGCTGCAAAATCAAGGAGCCTTCGGGTGACGAGGAAGACTTCGAAGGGGGTGTCAGGTACTGCTTTGAGAGATTTGGCAGGGAGGAGAAGCGGGGAGAGAGAAAACGAGAGTGTGGTTGAGAAATGTTTAGAGTTTTCTTTTTCCGTGAGGATGGGGAAGGCAGCATACAGGTTGAAGAGATGGAATCGATGGACATGAAAGAGAAGGTAGGGTTTTGTAACCTCATCTGGAAAGGTATGGTAAAATGGGGGTATTACTCACCCTGGGCAGCACGGCTCAGGTGGCTGGAGTGTCGCCAGGAAGATTGAAAGGTTGCAGGTTCGATTCCCCATCAGGGCACATGCGAGAGGCAACCAATCAATGTTTCTCTCTCACGTAGATGTTCCCTCTCTTTCGTAGATGTTTCCTCTCTGTCTCCCCCACCCCTCCAAAAGCAATGAAAAAATGTCCTCATGTGAGGATAAAAAATGGTGGATTCAGCAATAGGCTAAAAGGATAACAGCATAACAAACTCTAAGTTGTTGGAGATGTCAGTGAAGGACAAGGTCAGCTGGGGCACAGGAGATGAGGGATAAGGACAGAGGAGGAGAAGAGACTCATCTCAAACGGGGGTGGATGTTGAGAGGCTCAGGAGCCAGAGATGGAGGATGTGCTGGTGAAGAGAGACCGAGCAGAGCGTGCACACCGGACCCCACCTCCGGGGGGCGGAAGAGCCAGAGAGCCCTGCCCCGCATCCCTGGTTGGACGAAACTTCTGCAGAGAGCCATGTCCTAAGGAACGATGGCATTTTAGACCCCGGGGTGGGGCGGGGGGTCTAAAATGATGCTCAAAGGCTATTTATCGGGCTGCTGGGCGTTTGGTCCGCTGCAAGGTGCCTGGATCTGAGTTTCCCTCCGTGGTTTTTCATGAAGCTGCACAGGTCAAACCAGTTTCAATTTCAAACGTTAACACAACCAGAAGTCCTCGTGTCTTAATTAGAGGCCACTGACTCCCTGGCAAAGTGTCGCTGTCAGGACCGCCCCCGGGTAATCTGGGGAGCTCAGTGAAGCCTAGAATGAAGGGTTTGGTCGTCAGTGTTTCTCTCTTTACGTCTTATTGTTTTGTTCTTCAGCAAACAACGGGTAGCCCAGACTCCAATTAGAGCAGCATTCTAATAGTTTTTGATTTGCATATTTGAAGTGGCCGTCTTCGGGAAGGAGGGAGAGGCCAGGCAGCGCAGTTCTCCAATTATTTAGAGCAATTACAGGAGATGATCCGACACTTCTGAGGTCTCATTAGCAGGCGTGTTGGCTGCTCCGACATCTCGGGGACCAGGCCAGGCCTCCACTGCCCCCCCTCCACGCCCCCCGGGCGGGCAGGCCCCGCAGACAGATGTGCTAAACAAAGGTAGCGATTTCCACAGCTCGGTTCGACTTCCCCTCAGAAAAGTCACTCGTTACCGCTGTTGCTCCAAAATACACGTTGTATGAAATACCAGTGTCTTTTTCTACTTGAGAGCTCCCTCCCTTAAGATTTCTCCCGGCTCTACCCGCATCGCCATCTAGGTGCCGGACTCCAGGCCGCAGCACGTTCCCGACAGGGAAGCCTGGCGCTCGGAAGACTAACTGGGGGAGTGAGGAATCGTTCGACTGTGATCGCCTTCTCAGTGCGGGTGAGCACTCTGAGGACGGGGCCGAATTTCAGCGAATACGAGTTTGAACCTGGTCTGACCTGCACAGCTTCATAAAATACCACCAAGGGAAACTCAGATCCAGGCACCTTGCAGCCCAGGACACGGACCGGGAAGGTCTCAGTTCCGTCCCCTACCCCCGCGCTGACCGCCTTGGAGAACGGCGGTCCCCATGTCGTGGAGGCCCACCCACTGGCAGGGGCGTGGGCCCAGCCAGCTCCCTGTCTGTGACTGCGTCTGCTGTCGCGGTGTCCAGGGCAGCAATTTCCCCTGAGATGACACCGGAGCCCCCCATGCTGGCACAGCCCCCACGGCCCCTCACCCCACGGGGCCAAGTCCGAGTGACGGGCCCCCTTCCCTCGGGGTGACTGGCTCACCATGCAGGGGCCTGCCTGTCTCTCTGGTGGTCCCAGACGGAAGGACGTGCCTACGTTCCACCACCTAGATTTGAAACTAGCTAAGTAATCATGCTCAGCACGCTGTAGGTTGCATTTTAATTTCCGCCCTGAGCCTCGGTGGAGCGGGGAGAGACCCGGCTCAGGGCCTGTGCTGGCGTCCATGTCAGGCCGGTGGTTCGTCCCCTCTCGCCCTTGGTCTTCTCGTGGGCACGCATGGTGGCGACGCTGTTCACTGCTGGCCCTTTCTACGGCATCCGGTTGCCCTGAGACCTGAGTGAGATGCTGTTTGCCGAACCGTTTTGGAGATGGTGGATGGATCGCGTGCTTTCTCATGCGGGCAGGGAGTCCTGGAGCTGTTTCCCAAGTCCTACAGGAGGTGGAAGCTGAGACGGCATCGCTTCGTGGTTCAGAGCGTGGGTGCGGGGGCCCGCCGGCCGGGGCTGGGATCTTTGCTTCGCCGTTTAGTAGCCATGTGGGGTGTTGTTCACTCCCCCAGTTCCTCAGTTTCCTCCTCTGCGGTGCTGAAATAATGATGGGGCTAGGTCATGGGGTGTAGGAGGATGAAGAGAAGCGAACACAGGGCTGAGCCTAGCAGAGTACCTGCAATAGGAATATCACCTAAACTTGAAAAAAAAAAAAAAAAAACCTTGTTGAGAGGCTAGTGGGAGTCAGCGTGGGGCCCAGGGGCCCAGGTACCATGCGAGCCGTCTTGGGGTTTTCCAGCTCTCAACCGTTGCAGCCACGTCGAGGTTCTGTCCTGCTTTGGGCCCACAGTTTTATTTAAGCCAGAAGCTTTGTGAGGTGGCCTGACTCCAGGTGCATTGGACCCAAGGCCACCTGTCAGGTGTCATTGGAAGCAGGGGAGGCCATTGGGTTGGGTGTTGAACAGAGCGGGTGGGGCCCCTCCCAGCCCCCAGCTCAGTGTGAGTCTGGGAGTCAGGAAGGCGAACAGTGAGAAGGATTCCACAGCACAGCAGCCGCCTGGGCGGCGTCTCAGCAGTGTCCCGAAGCCTGGGCCGTCCAGTCACAGAACCTCAGCGTGGACCCAGGTCATGCCCAAGCAGGCTCTGACCCCAACTGTGGCCCCCAGATCAGTCATTCCTGTACGTTAGATAAATGGTAGATGATAGTTTTGTATAGCTGTGTCTCAGATGCTGCGTGGAGTAAACAGACACCAACGTACGTTATTTACTCTTTATCCGAAATTCACATTTAACTGGGCAGCTTGTATTTTCCTTTGCTAAATATGGCAATTCTTGGTAATGGGATTGGCCTCAGAGGCTTTGAGGATTCAAGTTGTACGGGTAGAATGCCCAGCAAAGTCTTAACGCGTAGCGTGTGTTTGATTCATCAGCGATGCCTCTTAAAGTTGCTAGTTACTTCAACAACCGTCAGGGGTTAGCCGTCCTTGGTTTTTGCTTGTTAAAAATCATGAAGCATTCCGTTGAACATTCCCTTCTTTCTGTCCGTCAGTATAGGGAGGTCTGTCTGGTCTTTGAGTCCCTTGCAATTTCATTTCCACATTTTGTTGTAGATGTTCAGTAAATCGGGAAGAAATGAGCCCACACTACAGTTTGTAGAAACAAGCATCCAACGAGGCTTCTCCGTTTCTGCTACCGAAAGCGTAGCTTACTGAGTGACCAATAGTTCTCTCCTTTCTAATCAATAGCTTTTTGCCTTCTTGGTTCCTTCCAGAGGGCATAGTCCAGCCTGGCATAACCACCAGGCCTACTCTCAGAAATGACCCAAGGCTGCCATGCTGAGTGCAGTGAGCCAGCCGGTGAAAGTCAGGTACCACGTGATCTCACGTGTCCTGGAATCCAGTGAACAGAACAAGCTAACAGGAACCATAGAATCGGAGGTGTAGACAGGTGGAGCAGACTGCCTGCTGTCAGAGGGGAGGGGGCGGGGGAGGAATGACAGAGGAAGGTGCAGGGAGCGGCCCAAGAATGTGTATGCATGACTCGTGGACGTGGACGCCAGTGTGGGGACCCCCGGAGGAAGTGGTGGGGGTCTGGGTGGAGGGGGACAAAGGGGGAACAGCCGGGACAACTGCAACGGCGTACACAATAAAGGATAATTTTTTTTAAAATGGCCCTGATGCCAGATACTCTGTAGCCAGGAACGGACTCACACGGTGAATGCCACGGTCGCTCGCAGCCGGATCTGCTCTGGGTGCAGAAACGGCCTGAACCAGCTTTTCCACGGGGAGGAGCTTTAAACTGAGACGGATGCCCATGTGAACAGACTCGGAGGTTCTCTGGCCTCTTCTGAGGACGAAAACACGTGGAAAATGGCGAGGAGCTGCAGTCAAACAGCCAACCCTGTCCTGAAGGAGAAGCCACACTGTGCACTTCCAGGCTGGTGACTGCCCTCCAGGGGAAGCGGAGGGGGCGTGTCAGATGCTGTCTTCTGCAGGACCCCCTCCTGGGCTGCGGCCTTGGTGAGGAAGAGCACACGGGGTGGCAGCCCCGGGCTGCTGCCCTGGTCCGCCCTGCTCCCTGCAGCTGACCCTCCGACCCTCCCTCTCAGCCGTGGGCTCGCTCTCTGCCCTGCTCTCCTCCCCCTTCTGGCCCCCCTGCTGGACCCTCAACACGAAACAGCGTCTGCTGGGAAAGGCACTCTTGTGAGAACAATCCAGCCAAGCAGTTCAGGCGCTCGCCCTGGATGGGCCGCCGGCTCCTTGTGTGCCCGCCGCGGCTTCCGGAAGCCCCTCCGCAGCTCTGCCTGCCCGTGGACTGCTTCCTGCTGCCGAAGAGTTTCTTGTGTTTCCATGTACTTATTTATTTATTTTTGAGCCTAAAAAAGGCAATTTCATAACAAAAAAAAATCTAAGTTTAAGTAAATGTGGGTTTTTGGAAGAAATCTTAGGACTTTCTTAAATACAATAAACATAATAAAATGATCACCATTTGAGACCGTCGGTGCTCTGGATGTTTGCAGTCACGTTTTGCTGTGCCCTGCCACCTCATTTTCTTCAAGGAAAAGGACTTTAAAAAAATATATTTGGAGACCTGGCCCTGGAGAGGGTCCAAACGAGCACCCGGTGGACGTGAGCGAGAACGCGGCGTTCGGAGTCGCAGCTGCCTTCGGAAACTGTGGCAACAGTTCCCTCAATTGACTCCCCTTGATATTTCTGATCCTTGTCGACAGAGGAAGCTCGGGGGGTGAGAGCGTAGCTTCTTGTCGATTTTGTTTGTCTGGGTCCTTAGGCAAATCCTCCGTGTCACGCTGAGTGTCCCTCTCGAATATCCGAACCCGGGAAGCAGTCGTGTTTTACAAACCCTGCATTTGCGCACCTAACCCAGTGGGTCTGCACAGGATAAAAACGTGACCAATTCCTGCCAAAGGGAGTGTGTTTTTCTTTATTGACATCAGTTTTCATAGTAGTCAAATTACAAGCATCCGCACCCCAGGAAATATGGGGGTGTGGGAAAGACTTAGAGGGAGCTCGGAGGTCATTCAGGCTGTGCCCTGTGCCCCAGGAGGGGCAGAGGACCATGAGGGGACAGCAGGCTGGTGAGGGCCAGGCCCGGGGCCAGACCAGGGCTCCGCTGTCCCAGCCCCCCCCACAACTTCGCTCTGCAGAAATGTGGGTGCTTTCTGTTTCCACTGAGCTGTACATTTGCATAAATTCTCTCTCATTTGCAAATAATGCCAAGATGAACATTTAGATCATTTTTAAAACAGCAGGAAGTAGGAACTGACAACGTGTGGGGCAGAGAGGTGGACCCTTTCGGAGCCTATTGATTCAACAGCATCACAGGAAGCCTCTAAGGAAGTAATGAGTGGATTTCACGCGCACCGAGCCGTCGCGTACGGTGGAATTGCATTGTAAATGCAGTGTCTTTGGAGCACCACGAGCTCTGACCCTGACTGCACCCGTAAGTGAATATTCCTTCCGACACTGCCTTCCGTGTGCTCACTTAGACGTGGGCGTCACACTGTGCTGAACCTGGGGATCTCTTCAAAGAGTGAGTCTTCTGACAAAAATTAAATGTTCAAATCCCTACATGTAACATAATAGTATACTACTTATTGTTGGTAATAATAAAACCAAAAAGGCAAGATAAATGAGCCCTGGAAGCACGGGAACCCCAGGCCTGACCTCAGTTCTTCTGGCCTATTCGAAAATCTCCTGTTTGTACAGTGTGGTCTCTGAAGTAATCCTTCCTTCTGCTACCACTCTGAAGTTCAGGGTTAACCTTTCAGGTTCAGACGGCATCCTTCCCATGGAAGTCCCTGCTGGCAGGGACACGGTAATTTCAGTTCCACCCGTCAGCAAAGAAATGAGGGACTTATTCACAAAATAGTTAGAATTGCCAGAAAACACAGAAACTGGGTGGTGTTAGGAGTGGGTGGCTGGGTGTTGGATTCTGTGCTGTGCGTGCAGAAGTTTGAATTGAGAACTCAGCCAGCCAGTGCTGGAGAAGTCTGTGAGGGTAAAGAAAAAGTTAAAAATAGAACTGCCACCTAATGAAAACATCTGTCTTCTGAGTGGTTACCCAAAAGACCGGGATCAGGGTGTCGAAGAGACACCTGCCTGCCCCTGTCCTCGTAGGAGCATCCCCCGGAGCCCACACACGGGGCACCCGAAGTGTGCACCGAGGGGACCAATGGGGGGACACGCAGTGTATGTGTGCGGCGGGCTGTTGCTCAGCCTTACAAAGGAAGGAAATCCTGCCACACGCAACAACACGGACGGACCTTAAGACATTGCGGTAAACAAGGCAGGCCAGTCGGAGGACAGATGTTGAATGATTCCGCTCACATGGGGCTGTCTAAAGCAGTCATCACCCCGGAAGCTGTGGGTAGAATGAAGGGGGCCTGGGGCTGCGGGGGGGGGGGGGGCGCGGGGAGACGGGAGCCGCCCTTCACTGGGTGTGAAGTTCCGGTTATGTAGGATGAACAAGCTATGCAGATCAGCCGTGCGGCGCGGTGACTGTGGCTAACAGGGCTGTGTGTGCCCTCGAAAGCGCGTCGGGAGGGCAGAGCTCGTGGGAAATGTTCTTACCACAGTAAATTTTTAAAGAAGAAGGAGTCCATGACACACAGTGGGCACCAATCACACATAAGTCACTGGGGATCCCAGTACCGCTCTGTGGTAGGTATCACGAGCGATCAAGACGGTAGGCTCCAGAAAAGGTAAGTACTTTGCCCCAGATCGCAAAACTAGAAGTGATCTGTGGAGACTGTGATGGAGCCTCCTTGGAGCGTGCGGCCGGGGGAGGTTCATCGTTGGCATCTTCCCCGCAGTCTCTCAAAGGCAGGGCAGGGGCTCCCCTGCTGTGCTGCCTCCGCTGGGGCCCTGCGGGGTGCAGGGACGGCAGGGGTAGGTGCCGCTCGTGCACCCGGCACCGCAGCTCAGCGGCCGGGAGGCACCAGGGCGTGAGGACACTGTCCAGAGAGATCGCGCTGTTTCTTACCAGGGTACGCGTCAGATTTGATGATGCGGAGATTTTTCCAGCAATGCAGTTGTCTGACATAGGGAGGGAAATCTTCCTTCAATTCCAAAATAATTAGCAGTCACCCGCAGGAGCCTTGAGGTCAGCTAGTGGGTTCCTGTCATCTGTCCCGGGGACTTACCTACAGGAATTGGAAGCGCCGCTCTGATTGGACAAGGCTTCTGTCCACTTTGCAGAATCCTTTCCCATCGCTCTTGTAACGGACCCAATTCCTATATATTTAATCTACTGTCTACGTAACATAAGACTTGCCTCTACTGGTATTCAAAGGTAATAATATCATAATGCTAATCCTCTCTTCAAAGAAAGTCCTGATTTTGACACTCGATAAACCTCCCAAATAATGATTTGGTTATGTTTACCTAATTCTTATTCATTGGTGAGCATCTGAAAGAAATCATTATGAACCCTAGCTCACTGATTGCTTTCACTGAGCGTTAAATAATAAATAATGCATTTCTACTTCAATTAATGTACCTAGACGTCTCCCAGGCCAAAAGCTTCGGTGGAAATGGCCTAATCTGTGGAGTCAGTCCGCAGCCTGGCTCTGCCTCCCGACGCGCCCAGCCCCTCGCGAAGCGCGTTTAATTCCAGTTACGGGGGGGACGATGGTTCAGAGGGCCGTGTCCCGCCGCCGCTCCAGAGGTGACTGCGGCGACGTGGCTCCGTGACGCCGCTCACGAGTCTCCCCTGCCCAGAGCGGAGTTGGGGATCAGTCTGTCCTCCCCCAAAATGACCTTTTTTTCCCCCTTAATTGTATAGGTTTCTGTGTTTTTCACCTTAATATGATGGTCAACAAGTACCCAAAGACTATTTCTTAAGTGCTGTGTGTTAGATATCATCCCATTACTATGCGATTGATTTAAAATGGTTCCCGATTCTACCATTTTAAGGAACTGTAGAAATGACCCCTGAAAGTATTGCTTTTCTACCATTTTATTAGCATTGTTAAAACCAGTAACAGAAAATCGGAGGACTCGAGATAACCAAAAACCCTTGATGTAACATT